>ML783643.1:395730-417732 GCA_009831015.1 Picea engelmannii
ATATTAAAAAATTAATATTTTTTTTCTATTTTTAATCTAGTTTTGTCTTCACATATATCAAAATCCTAGAATACATATCTCTCTTATTTCTGCTATATTTTTTTTTCTTGGCTTAACCATTTCTCACATGAGTTATATGTGGCACTAGAGGGGTGTGATATCTATGATATAAAAAAAAAAATGATCATGTAAAAACTCTCTTAGCCTACACGAACAAAAGATGTTGTAATTTCAGGCATATGTTGATTTGATCATTTAAAGAAAATATAAAATTAATATTAAAAATTTCCAAAAAATATATGACACAATAAAAATGGGTTCTCTACAAGTATACATGTTTTTGGAATGAAATTTCAGCATTAGAGTACTCAACACCTGCACGAAAAAAAATGTATACTTTATATTTTGTTGGAAAAATAATATACCACTGTTGGAAAAAATCAAATTTGACATAGTTATTCACAATGTCTATGAATAAAAGTTGTATATTTAGAAAGCTAATTCAATTTCCTATGTTTCATCTTGTTACACCATATTTAAATTCATTGGAAAACTACCTTGAATATTCCATCCAAGTTAATAATAGATTATTGTTTTTCCAGGTTTGCATTGCCACTAATGCGTCATGAGAGACCATCATTAGCTTGTACATAACAAGAAATGGTTAAGATAATTACAATATTTTTTAATTTTATAGATGGGAAAGCTAATGCAATATTGATGGAGGAAATAACCAAGGAAGAACTAAAGAAGGGTCTTCATTCTTTCTACAAGGAAAGTTTTCCAAGGGCCAATAGGTGGACAATAGAGTTTTGCCAAGGGTTTTTTGAGACAGTGGAAGTGGATTTGATTAGATTTTTTGAGGATTCAAAAATAACCAGGAAAGTATTGGGTCCCTTCAAGACAAATTTCCTTAATTTAATTTCAATAAAAGATAACCAAATTATTTTAATGACTTTAGGCCTATTTCATTATTTCATTATGTAATTGTATGTACAATATCATTGCAAAATTCCTTCCTTAAAGTGTCAAGAACTTTATAACATAAGAAATATCCCTGGAACATTTTTCTTCTTGAATGGTAGGAAAACTGATGATGTGATTGGAGTGGTTAAATAAGGCTTCACTCTATGAAAACTAAATGCTCTCAACCATGGTATTGAACTTGGATATTTACAAAGGCCTATGATCAATCCAATTGTCTTTATCTCGGGATAGTGTTAATTCATATCGGTTTTAATATTCAATTAGTTAACTAGATAATGGGCCCGCTGACATCGATTTGTTTTGTATATCTTGTTGTTGAATCAACTTGTATGTTTTCCTAACCTACTAGGGGACTTAGTGAAGGGTGGCCTATAGCTCCCTTATTGTTTTCAATTATTGAGAATGGATTTGGTAGGGATATTATGCAATTTGGTATTTTTAATTTGGTTGAAGTAGTGTACATCCAAAAGCTTCATCAATTTTGATCCAGGAATGGAAATAAGATTTTTTTTTATATTTAGAATGTAATGAAAAGGAATAGTGGGAAACCTACATAACTAAACTCAAGATGTGTCATGTTCATATCAAAGAGGTAGATGATGTAACTGTATGGTCCCTGCATACTTTCTTGGGGAATTGTACTCCAAGACTAGGATACAAGGCCGTGTTTACTATTGATAGGGATGGGGATCCACAATGGTGGTGGAAGCCACATTGGAAGATCAGATCGCCTCTAAAATCAAGGATTTTTATATGGATTACTATTAATAATGAAGTCCTCACTTGGGACAATTATTAGAAAAGGAAGAATTATGGTCTCAATAGGTTTTCTCTATGCAAAAGAAAAGAGGATATTATTATCCATTTACTAATTATTTATCCTTATTCAAAGGAGGTCTGGGAATAAATGGACATGATGATAAGGGTGAAGGACTATTGGCAATGGAAAATGTATGGCTGAGTGTTTCAACTAATGGAAACATAACATTGTTCATTAAAAGATTTTAAATCTCTTCTTGTAATTGTTTGTGTATGTGGCTAGAATGCAATTTGGGTTTTTTTGTGTGAGGCTCAAGCAAAGGACATTTTCCTAATTTACAAATATTCTCCTAAATCCATTCCTTTAGAGGAAAATTTCTCACCCTCCTATAGATAGATTTCGGGTTTGGTTGTGTTTTGTTCGTATGAGTCAAGGTCGGCCCCCTCTTTGTGGGGTAGGTGTAATTTTATATCTAAATTGAACCCATTCCATTAGTTTTAAAGTTGGATGAGGAGGGGGGTCTAACAATTATGCTAAACTCTATGACTTAAATATTTTATTTAAACTAGGATCTAAAAATGATGTTTCCAATTTGCAATTTTTTGGGGATTCTCAAGTGGTAATCAATTAGATGTATGGGAAGAATAGAATGACAAATCTCTTCTTAGTTGTGTCTTGTAGGAAGTGAGGAACTCTTTCTTTTCTTTAAACCAAAGCTCTTTTTCACGTCTTTTTTCGATGGCTCAATTGTGATGTTGACAATATCTCAAAATAAGGTCTGAACTTGGCTATTGGTTCATCCTCCTAGAGGGAATCTTACTATGGGTTCATCTTACAGGATCATATAATTTGTATGTTCGTTTGAGTAGTGTTTTCCAAATTTTTTTTGCATGTTATTCTGTAACATCTCTCTCTTGCGAGCACATGTTATTGACTTATTGTTTGAAGACACTTGTGTGCAAGTGATACAGTTTCAGTATATGGATGTTTGTTCTCTTATGAATTCTTGTGATGATGGTGATGGATTTTGGTGTTATCTTATTTGATACATTTGTATTGACAGATCCTATTATCGAGTTTCCCCTGAGTGTGCAGGACACATGATAGATTGAGGATTCCACTGACATCAATGGACCTCCTTGGACTCTAAATTGAGTCAGGGAGTGGACTATATTGGTTTTGGTATTTTTATTTATGCATATGTGACATATGATTGGGTATATTATGATGTTGTCTACGAATCATTGACATTATTTCATCGATGGATGCAAGATGATGATTTCTTGCTAATCAGATTTACATAAGGAGTAAAGGGGCCATGCACAACAATGAGATATTGAAGGAAAGGTGTGGAAGCAACCCTGTCACATCCTACTAGCGCTCTCATTGTGGATCAAATTGTAGGTTAATGATTACCTAGTTCGATATACTCACGATGCCATGAGGGAAGACTAAGACAGTTTCTCACAAAGATTCTAAGGGGTGCACAATAAGGAAGGGTCTTTATTCCTTAGATGCCCTTAGTGTCTCACAAGTTCACCTGAATGGAGTATTAACTCCAAGGGTTGGAAAACTACCAAAACAAGGCAAAGGATAGTGGCACCCTTGGAGCACGTAGTGCATCTTGAAGGGAACATCACATAATTAAAAATTGAGTCAAAGGGCGAGTGGCACCCTTGGAGCACATAATGCATCTTGAAGCGCACATGACAGAAATAAAACTCAAGTCAATGAACCTAGGTTGCTAGAAAACATTAATTTGTTTTGACATTGTCGGACTTCAAATCATTATTAGATGGGTAATTTTTATTAATTATAAAATCTCCTTAAAAATTCTACGCCTAGTTTAAAAATTTGAGCCTAAGTCTAAAGTGGGTAAGGAGACTAAAACTAAATTATAAATTAAATAAATGGGGGATGAAGAAAAATCAAGTTAGGATTTAAACGAGTAAAAATTATATCTAAAGATTTAATTATATAATTGTGTGTAAGAGAATACCAAATTGGAAATTAAGATAAGAAAGGAAATAAATGTAAAAAAAAATTGTAAGCATAGAAAGGAATCTAGACTCTAGATAACACTAATCTAACTAGAGTAGAATCCTATTTTAACTCAACACAGATTTAGAAAGGTCTTAGTCATAAATTGGGAATAAAGGAATAAAATACAACTAGGAGTGATTTAAGGACCGTTTTTAGGAGATGTGAGGGGAATTGACGTATAATTAATTTAATTTGTGAAATTTTCTTGTGAAACTATGGGAGAGGGTGACAAGTTTACGAGGGGATTAATTCTAAATTAATTAATTAAAAAGTGAATTAAATGCGCAAGAGGAATGTGTCATGAAGCAAACTCCTATAAAGGAAATGGTAAATAGGGAAAATTATCACACAGGTTATGGGTAAAGTTATGTTGTTGAAATTTCTTTGACTGGTTTTAGTTGTGAGAGTTGGGATACCCAACTCGAGAAAGAGAGTGGTAGCTCTATGTTGTGAGGCAAGTTGGGAGCTAGACTATTCTGGTTGTTTGTGTGCATGGCCCCTTTGTGGCTCTGGGGGTTAAGGGGGAAGAAGAGTATCCCTAATGTTGATTGGGAGGTACCAGTGAGGTCTCAATGATTAGAAATCAGGAGAAAGGAGGAAATGTTAGTTTCCAAAGAACATCATCAATTCCATCTCTATCATCAGTTATGGTATTTTTATTGTAATTTGTAATTGCAATTAGATTAAATTGTATAATCAAATTTTGTTTTTACCTAGCGTAACTGTGTGAGATATTAAGATCAAGAGACAATGATCCAAGTGTATATCGGTGGCCACCTACCTTTTCCAACTGCCTCAAAATAGTTTTCTGGCAATTTTGGTAATTTACTATTTTTAGCAGTTTTTCGGGTCCTGAACTTCCAGAGCCATTTTGAGGCCCTAAACGATGTTTTTTTGGAAAATGGGGAGCAACATGGAATTTTCTTCAATGTTTCTCACATCAAAGTTATAGTCCTCGGATAGATATTTCTAATGGTGTATCGAGCACCCCAAACGAAGATCGTATGCAAAATTTACGCTCCCGAGAAGTTGACGTATCAACTACCTCCATCGGGGCCCGCAAACCTTTTGGATTTTCATATTCCGGGGTTAGGTTTTTGTATTTTCCTTATATTGAAAAGGCCCTTAAAGACTCATTATAATACTCATCATCTTGCGAATGCGAATAGTAGACACATCTCTTCTCAAAGATAAGTTGTCACCATTCTAGTGAGTCTTTCACTCTGTATTTTTACAGTCTCTGTACATTTTCATTCATTAATAGAGAATTGTGTATTACTATATCTTTGTGTTTATGTTTTCATCTATGATACATTTCTATTATATGATTGGATATCCAAGATATCTCTATACATTGCTTTATTATATCTCCACTATCATTTCGTGCCTAAAATAATATGGATCAGTGGTATCAGAGCAGGTTTCTCTTGATCATTTTTTAGTGCATGTCCCCGACGAGGTCCAATTATAGAAATTTGGGTCTCGAGCTTGTCTCTCTTGAGGAAAATATCTCTCACAAACCCAAGAAACCATAAATGGAAGAAGAAAATAAAAACGACAGAGAAGACGATCCTATCAATCTGTTTCTTGAGCAATCTTTCACGTGACAAAGGGACGAAATGATGGATAATTTTTCCCACATCCTTCAATGCCTACCGATAGCATCAGGCGCATCTTCATCAAGTGACCACTTTGAAGGCACCTCATGCTTTAAGGTGCAAGTCAATTTTGATATTCCTATATTTGAAGGTCAGATAGATGCGGATGCCCTAGACAAATGGTTAAATCTGTTAGAAGGTTATTTATTTGTTCACAATTTTTCTGACAGATAAAATATTATCTTCACGCTCCTTAAAGCTCTCCCCAATGTCAAACATTGGTGGGAAAGTTACTGGGAGAAAAGTTCCACATAGGAGTCCGAAATATATGGGGCCAAGTCCACTTGGGATTTTTTTGTGGATGCGGTAAAGGAACAATGTTACCCTGTTGGAAACTATGAGGACCAATACATGCGATGGACCACACTATGACAAGAGAGGGGCCAAGCAGTTCCATAGTTCACCAATATCTTCCATACCTTGCGCACCAAGTTGGGTATCAAAGACTCTAAATGACATTTGGTTCTGAAATACCATGGGGATCTACAAAGATACATCCAAACTGAAATGGATTTTTGGGACATCTCATCATTTGGTGTATCTTATCGATATGTTGTTAAAATCGAGCAGAAATTTAAGCACCAGAACAAATGAGAGTTCAGTTCCTCAAATCTGCAACAACAAGAGTATGTGAAAGACAACCCTGACAAAAGACTTCCTGAAAACCAATCAAAGACACAGGAAAAGAAGGGCCATGGGAAGACGAAGAAGGACATCGGAAAATGGTGTGATTTCCACAAAATCCCCTGGCACAACACTGATGAATGTCACTCAAAAAAATCATTGGTGGCTGAGATCAAAGACAAGGAGAGGAAACCTGATTCAAAATATGATTCTAAAATATTGGTAAAAGATAAATCATCGATGCATACCCCACTGTTATTTTCGCAACCACAAAAAATCAATCAAAAGAGCCAACAGATATTGAAGAGGGGGAGCAAATTTTTCATTCAGAGATGTGGGTGAAGGGGACTCCACTACATTTTATTGTTGATAGTGGAATCCAGAAGAACCTTATCTCAACAAAGGTCATCAAAAAATTGGGATTGTCGACAAAACCACACTCGTAGCCATATAAAATCGGGTGGCTTCACCAGGGATGAGATCTCCATGTCAGCCAACAATGTCAATTTTCATACGACATCCAACCCTTCAAGGATGAGGTATTATGTGATGTTTCCCCACTGGATGTTTGTGATGTTTTGTTGGGCCAACCATATATGTGGAAGCACCATGCTATTTATGAGTTTCGACCCCGTAGTGTCAATGTTACTCTAGGAGGTCATATCTACAAAATACCATAGGTAGTTCCAACTACTATTCCAACTAAACACTCCTAGAAGGTAGTATCTCATACTACAAAATTCAGCTTCTTCACAATTTGTTCAAAAGGTGAACATAAGGATACTGCAACCACTATAGCCTCAACTCAAGCAACTTCTATCCAATATAAACAGGTCGACAAGATTGCAACAAAGTGTAAAGATTCCTTCTTCACATAGGAATATCATGTAGATAAAATGGTTAAAAAGGTCCAACCCTTCCAACCTCATGTTTGTGACAACCTTCAACATTCTAAGAAGTGCAACTTCTCTAACAAGGCAAAAAACTCATCAAGATGCATATTCATCAAACGCTTTTCCCTCTCCCTTGGGAAATGAACACAATAGATACCATTGTTTCCTAAGGAGGGAGGATTGATCCTAGTGGATATCAGTGGTCACCCACCTTTTCCAACTAACTCAAAAAAAAATTCTGGCAATTTTGGTAATTTACTTTTTTTAGCAGTTTTTCCGGTGTTGGACTTTCGAAGCCATTTTGAGGCCCTAAACGACGTTTTTTGGGAAAACGGGGAGAAACACAGTATTTTCTTCGATGTTTCTCACATCAAAGTTCTATTCCTCTAATAGATCTTTCTAACAGTTTGTTGAGCGCCCCAAATAGAGATTGTATGCAAAAGTTACACTCCCGGGAAGTTGATGTATCAACTACCTCCATCGCAGCGTGCAAACCTTTTGGATTTTCATCTTCCAGGGTTAGGGTTTTGGATTTTCCTTATGTTAAAAATTCTCTTAGAGAACCATTGTAATAATCATCATCTTGCAAATGCGAGTAGCAGACACATCTCTTCTCAAAGATAAGATGCCACCATTATAACGAGTCTTTTACTCTGTATTTTTACAGTCTTTGTACATTTTCTCTCATTAATAGAAAATTGAGTATTACTGTATCTCTGTTTTTATGGTTGCATATCTGTTACATTTTTGTTATATTATTGGATATCTGAGATATCTCTATGCATTTCTTTAGTATATCTCTGCTCTCATTTTGTGCCAAAAATAATCTGAATCAGACAAGATCCTAGATGCCTTTATAAATGTTGGAGGAGGATTTCTAGTAATATCACCACCATTTTTAATTTATATTTGATCTTGAATTTATACACATATACATGTTTGATCACGCCATTTTTAATTTAAATCTAATCTTTAATCTATACACATATAAATGTTTGATCACGCCATTTTTAATTAAATTTGGGCTTAAATGTATGCACATAAGAATGTTTGATCTCCGCCATTTTAATTCAAACCTAAGTTTTTCCACAACGAATTTAACTCTGGTGAGATCACTATCATTGGTGGTTTATCAACTTAAATTTTCTTAAGTCCTAGTGTATTCACTGCTTCAAATATTTTTATTGATTATCCACAATGGGATTTCCTTAAACATTTGGTGTATTCGTTGCTCAAATTTTGTTTATTAATTACCCATTGTGGGATTCCCTTAAATTTATGGTGTATTCGTTGCTTCAAATTTCTTTATTGATTATCCACTGTGGTTTTTCCTTAAATGTCCAGTGTATTCGTTGCTCAAATTTTATTTATTGATTTCCCATTGTGGGATTTCCTTAAAAGCCTAGTGTATTCACTGCTCAAATTTTTATTGATTATCAATTGGGGGTTTTCCTTAATGCATGGTGTATTCGTTGCCTCGAATTTTTTTAGTGATTATCCACTATGAGATTGCCTTAACTCTTGGTGTATTCATTTTTCCCATTGATTTTTTTTTCTCTTCGATGAGATCGTTGTGATCCCATAAAAAATGATCTGGAACTACTTAAAAACTCTCAACTGATCTGTGCCTTGTTTTCCCAATCAAATTTCACGCTGATGAGATCATTGGGCATCTCAGATTTTTGATTTACTTTTTAACCATATATCCTTGTTGTCCGTCTACATCTATAGATTGAATTCACTACTTGTATGTCACGTTGTTTTCTTTATTTGGCGACGACTGTGAGATTGAATTTACTGATGCTTTGTTGTTATGTTGGGAAAACCATTCTTCAATTGTTCCTCTAGAATTAAAATTCATCTTTATGTCAGAATTTTATTTCTCTTGACTAGAACTATTGACTTCTTCCTTGTCTCATGGCTTTGCGCCATATGTATTAGATCTTGGGTATTAACTTGTGTTCTATGATTCCACACCTTTGGTGGACTTGGGATATTGATATATTCCTGGAGCCTGACATTTTCATTATTGCTTGTGGGCTCCTCCACTTATCCGATGCTTGTGTGAGCGCTACTCATAGTTACTTGGACTCTCGGTGCTTGCGATATTGACGTCCCTAGCACTCGGCTATATGATTCAAGACAAGGATTGGTAAGAGATAAGCCCAATCGATGCATAATTGAATACTTATTGACTTGTGGGCTCTCCCAGGTTCCTAACTTTTGGATGAGAACGTATTGCATGCTTTCCATGGTTTTAGATACTATTGGCACTGCATTGACTAATGAGTAGTATTTAGTGGATGACTTGACTTTTGGGTAGATCGAGGGTCTACATGAATCGATTAATGACTTGCGTATTGGGTTAAAGGCCCAATATGTTTGGAGGTTAAAGATAGATTGAGTCCTTATTTTGAATTAAATGAGATTGGGCTTCCCTAATTTTCCCTTCCATGAAGTTGTTGACTTGGGTCTTCCTCATCCCTTAAACCATGTATATGTAGTGGGCATATAGAGCCCTCATTATATTATCCTAATATTTGATAATCTCCTTAGGTCTTAGATTGGGTATGCTAATTAGTATATGGATTATCTCCTTTATCCTTATTTAGGAGAAAATTTTCTTATAGTTCTTGTGCATTAGAAGTGTAAAGTTAGCATTCGTTTCCTTCCACATTATTTTATGATTGACCCTATTAGTTATTAAGGAGGGATGTGCAAGTTGATGACTTCATTTTAATTGCTAGTTATAAATGATTTTTGTGAGTTTTTAAATGGATACATAATGAGAAAGTGGAGTTAGATTAAATGTATCAATCTTCTTATCAGTTCTCATAATGAAATCATAAATTTGGCTTCTCCTTACTTACTCCTAGAAGATATCCCTAATATGGAATAAATAGTTAAGCTACATGAATTTAGATTGTAATTATGCACTTGATTCGTTACTTTGTATGAAATATCCTCTTACTCATTCACATCCATTATCACTTGAATATTTCTAAGTGTGACATAATATCATGTCGTATCTTAAAAATTGATGATTAGGTGAGAATGATGATCAACTTAATTGATTTTTATGTTGGAATGTTTCATGGTGGTAATTGCGTCAATTAAACTAATGTATGTTTGTAGTAAAGTTTTGTCGCACCATGAATAATTGATGTTTAAGATTGATTAATTGATCTAGTTGAATTTCTCCATGATTGGATTAGTGGGATTTAGACACCTCCTTGTTCCTCAGAACAATCGTCAGCCCTGAGACTTAAATGGTCAAAATCAATTGGATCTTGGGCTTGAGCGTTGCTTATGTTTCCTGGAGGACCTAACCTTGCAGGGTAGGTTGGGCGGGTAGTCATTTTAATATTCATTATTTGGTTGATCATTGTTTATAAGTTGTTTCATGATCATTGTGATGTGCTAAGCGACAATTCTATTTATATTTATGTGTCACTATCCTTTTTGTTGATGTGTTGAATGCATCGTTATTGATTTCAATGATGAGTAGTTGGTAATTATTTTACTTATGATGTTGTTTATTTTTCATTGTTGTGCTTTATATTGTTGATGTTAATTTCCTAATGCAAAAAAAAAAAAAAATTACCTTTTATGCTCCACATTCCTAGTCGTAATAGAGGCAACGTTACATATGGTATCAAAGTGTGTTCAACCCCGCAGATTGGGATCATTATGCCTTACACTATATTAAATGCTTGATTAATAATTCATAGCTAATTAAATTGAATTGTGTCCCTACAGGTAGTCATGGTAAGAGAACTTTGCAGGGGCAGACGACATGGTTCTAGGGGAGGAGGTGTGACGCTTCTAGTAGCATCCACACCAGAGGGGTCTAACCTTGAAGGACAAGAAAAGGTTATCGAACAGGAGAAGATTGTTGTGGGGGAGGTGGTTGGGTTGATGAGGTTCTTTCAGAGGATGTCATATGACTTGATTAACTGTCTAGAGAGATATGAGGCTAGGGCTCCTGTGCCCCCTGAGGGTCCATAACACACCATAGCCGATACTGGTAATGTTCAAAAAAAACTCGAGAAGTTCAAGTGTTCTGATTTCTTCGATGACACGGATGACGCAGACACCAAGGCATGGTTGGAGAACATGGAGATGTGCTTCTCACTTAGTGGCTACAACTACAACATGAAATTTCACATGGAAGTCTTCCAGCTAAAGGGGAGCGCTCTTCTATGGTGGAAGACACTTTTGCCACAACTCAACATGGCCTTTGAAGATATGTCATGGGAACTGTTTGAGGTGCGATTCCCGGAGAAGTATTTTTCAGAGGAATTCATTGAGTGCCAACTTAATGATTTCAATGCTTTATGACAAGGTGGTCATACAATGCCCTAGTATGAGGCCCATTTCATCGATTTTCTTAGGTATGCTCCATATATGAACACCGAGAATATCAAGGTCAACAAGTTTGTGTTCTTCCTTAGCTTTATCATTCATGGAAAAGAGAGGATCCTAATTCCTAAAATGTTGCACAATGAAGTCGAGAAGGTCTTAATAGCTGAGGAATAGTTGATCAGTGGGGGTAAGAGAAGGAATCCTATGAGACTGATGAGACATGCAACATCTGGTGTTGAGCAACATCAAACACCAGCTAGAAATTCATCGGGGTATTGAGGTACTCCAAGAGGATCCACATTCACGAAAACACAATGACCGACGCCTCAATAATGGGCTCCCTATAGAGGACCACAACACCAACAACAATGTCGTCCACAACAACAATGATTTAGGTCTGTTCAATAGAATATGCCTAGGTTTCAGGCTAGTGGGACAAAAATTCTACTTCGGGGACCAAGAGTACTGGACTGAAGACCAGATGATGAGCTTGTGGAGAGTCACATTACCAACGTGAATATTGGGTTGAGAGGGACAGAGCAGCCAGGTGAGTCAGACACACTACAATAGGAGATTTGGGAAAGGCCCATCGGATTCATGCCATGGTAAATAACCACGAGGTTGAGCACTAGTCTATTATGCTCAATACATCAGGTACCATTGATGACTATACCTTTAGTATTTTGGTAGATCCCGGTGCTACATGAGATTTATTTATGGTGCAACGCTAAAAATAATTAAGGTAAAGGAATTCAAACATGAAAAGTTTAGCTACGTGGAAATGTCTTCGATAGGAAAAGAAAAGGATGGAGGAAAGGTTATGAAATGTAGCATCAACCTGGGATATTTTTTAATGAAGGCCAACCTATACGTCACGATCTTAGGATTTTATGATGTCATGATTGGTATGGACTAGATGGAATCGAATGAGGCGATACTCAACTATAAGACAAAATGGTTGAGTTTGACCGATGATGAGGGACAAAGACGACTGATTGTAGAAAGAAACTAGGGAGTTTCTCTAAGGTTCATTTCTTCCCTACAACTACGAAAGAAAATGCAAAATGGATGTAAGATATATGAAGTACTAGTGTTGAATGACAAGAGAATGGTGGAAGGATTATAAACCCTTCTGGTAGTACGAGATCTTGTGGATGTGTTCCTAGAAGAGTTACCAGGTTTGTCGCCCGAAATAGAGCTGGAACTTACCATCGAATTGAAACCTGTAACCGAACCAATAGAAAGAACACCTTATTGGATGTTGACCCCTGAGTTACAGGAGTTGAAAATGCAACTGAAGGAATTGATGGAGTTAGTACTTATACATCTATGTGTGTCACCTTGGGGTGCACCTATTATTTTCATACGGAAGAAGGATGGGTTGTGGAGACTCTATATTGACTACAGTCAATTGAACAAGGCAACGATCAAGAACCAATATTCATTGCCAAGAATAGATGATTTGTTTGACTAAATTAAAGGTGCGACGGTGTTTTGAAATATCGACTTGAGATCAATATATCACCATTTATGAATCAAAGAGGAAGACATTCCTAAGACTCCATTCAAAACTAGGTTTGGACATTACAAGTTTATCATTTTACCGTTTGGACTGATAAATGCCCCAGGGGTATTCATGAGCTTGATGCATGGGGTATTCCACGAATACTTGGAAAATTTTGTTAAAGTATTCATTGATGACATATTGATATATTCTCAGACGATGGAAGAACATGACAAAAATTTGCGCTTGGTACTACAATGTTTATGAGAGAATAAATTATACGGGAAACTGTCGAAATGTTTTTTTTATCAGTAGAGGATTCATTACTTAGGGCATATTTTATCCAATGAAGGCATCATTGTGGATCCAACGAAGGTAGAGGCTATGATGGAATGTCCTACATCAACAAACATGACATAAGTACGTAGCTTCATGGGATTAGTTGGGTATTATCGATGGTTCATCGAAGGATTTTCAAAGATAAAAAGTCCGATCACGGAATTGAAGAAGAAAAACAAGAAGTTTGTATGGATCGAGAAATGCACGGAATCATTTTGAAGGATCAAGGAGCTATTGACGACATTGTCGATACTAAAATTCCTTGACATGCACGAGGACTTTTTGGTATGCATACACACATGCAAGGAAGGCTTAGGAGGAGTCGTGATGCAATAAGGTCAAGTGATCGCTTACATCTCTAGGAAATCAAGAAAGCATGAGGAGAACTACGTGACACACAATTTGGAGTTGTTAGCCATTGTGTATTCCCTCAGAGTGTGGAGACACTACTTGATTAGACAAAACTTTGAACTGAAAAAAGATAGTTGTGGTTTGCAACACATTTTTACGCAAAGTGACTTGAATGAGCGACAAAAGCATTTGTCAGAATTGCTTAGAAAGTATGATTTTCATAATGCCTACATAAAAGAAACAATGAACAAAGTGGAAGATGCATTGAGTCTGAGACCATGCATATTTTTGATGATACCTCTTCAGATGAATCTTCGAGAAAAGATTCTAACTATACAACGCAATGATGAATAGTATAAAGAGGTTAAGGACAATATCGGACAAGACACCATGTTGTTACCTACATTTGAAGGATATACTTTAGACAACGATAGAGTGATGAAGTATAATAACCGAATTTACATGCCGACTAATGACGAATTGAGAAGTTTGATCTTAAGAGAAGCTCATAGATCAGTGTACATGGCTCATCCAGAAGTCATGAAGATGAGGGCATACCTTAAACCCTTATTCTTCTGGAAAGGAATGAAGGAAAACATAGTCAAATACGTGACGAAATGCCTAGAATGTCAGCAAGTGAAGGATGAACATAGACATCCGACATGATTACTACAACAACACGCTATTTTAGAGTCGAAATGGGAGGTCATTTCGATGGATGTTATTATGGGATTTTTGTTGATGGAAAGGAGGCATGACTCGATTTTCATGGTAGTTGACACTCTGACGAAGAGTGCACATTTTATCCATGTGCGTATGATGTATCAAGTGCCAGATATAGATAGAGTTTTTACTAGTGATATTGTATGGCGTGCCTAAGAGGATCATAGGATATCGAGGATCGATGTTCATAGGATGATTTTGGACTAGATTCCGAGAGGACTTGGGAATCCAACTTAACTTTAGTACAACTTATCACCTAGATACATATGGGAAGACATAAAGAATGAAGAAAATCTTGGAATATATGTTTTATATGTACGTGATGGACCAATAGAATCATTGGGAAGATTTAGTTCCACTGGTGGATTTTGCATACAACAATAGCTATGAAATAACCATTAATATGGTGCCATTTAATTTTCTTTATGGGAGACCGTGTGGGATGAATTTGAGATGGGATCGGCTTGAGGATAGGGTCCTGGTAGGACCAGAAGAAATCCAAGAAATGGAAGAGAAAATAAAAACAATAAGAAAAAGGAGTAAAGAGGCGCAAAATCGGCAAAAGAGTTATGTTGATGCACATCACGTTGATCGTAGTTATGAAGTTGGTGACCGAGTCTTGTTGCAGGTGAAACCAAACAAGAGTTTTATCAAGTTTGTAAAGGGTGCTAAACTCTCTCTTCGGTTTGTGGGACCTTTTGAAGTTATGGAAAAGAAAGGGCATGTGGCCTATAGACTAGGATTTCTTGATTCTTTGAGGTGTATGCAAAAAAAATTTCATGTATCTATTTTGAGGCATTATGTTAGTGATCCTACACATGTGATTAACATGAGTTCCTTGCAGGTGTCGGGTGATTTTGCACTCATGGTGAAGCCAATCCTAATTCTTGGCCATCGCATTCAATAGATACGACATCAAACAGTCGATCAGGTCAAGGTCCAGTGGGACAGTTATAGTCCAAACTTGGCTACCTGGGAGGACACATATGATATGCACCAACAATTTCCATTTTCATTTGGTAGTTAGAAATTTATATCTTGTCAGATGCTCATTTACTGCATTTATATACTGTGAAACTTTGGGACAAAGTTTAAAAAAAGAGGCGGTGTATGTAACATCTTTCTCTTCTAAGAACATGTTATGGACTTATTCTTTGAAGACACTTGTTTTCAAGTGATCCAATTTCAGTATATGGATGTTTGTTCTCTTATGGATTCTTGTGATGATGGTGATGGATTTTGATTTATTTTATTTGATATCTTTTTATTGACAAATGCTATTGACGAGTTCCCCCTGAGTGTGTAGGAAACTTGACAGATTGAGGAAGCCATTGACATCAATAGACCTCCTTAGACTCTAGATTGAGTCAGGGACTGGATTGTACCGGTTTGGGTATTTTTATTTATGCATATGTGAAATATGATCGAGTATATTAAGATATTGTTTATGGATCATTGACAGTGTTTTTTTGATGGATGTAGGATAACAATTTCTTGATAATCAAACTCACATAAGGAGTAAATGGGCCATGCACAACAACTAGATATTCAGGGAGAGGTGTGGAAGAAGCCCTGTCATAGCCTACTAGCGCTCCCTCCATGGTTCAAATTGTAGGTTAATGATTACCTAGTTTGAGAGACCCACGATGCCATGAGGGAAGACTGATATAGTCTCTCACGAAGATTCTAAAGGGCGTGAAATAAGGAAGGGTCCTTAATCCTTAGAGGCCCTTAGTCTCTCACAAGGTCGCCTAAATGGAGCATTAACTCCAAGGGTTGGACAACTACCAAAACTAGTAAAAGGTGACTGGCACCCTTTGAGCATGTAGTATGTATTGAAGGGCACGTCGCGTAATTAAAAATTAAGTCAAAGGGCGAGTGGCACCCTTGGAGCACAAAGTGATTCTTGAAGGGAACGTCACGGGAATAAAACTTGAGTCAATGAACCTAGGTGCCTATAAAACAATAATTTGTTTTGACATTGTCAGACTTAAAAGAATTATTAAATGGGTAATTTTTATTAATTATAAAATCTCCTTAAAAATTCTAAGCCTAGTTTAAAAATTTGAGCCAAATTCTAAAGTGGGTAAGAAGACTAAAACTAAATTATAAATTAAATAAATTGGGGATGAAGAAAAATCAAGTTAGGATTAAAAAGAGTAAAAATTATATCTAAAGATTTAATTATATAAATGTGTGCAAGAGAATGTCAAATTGGAAATTAAGATAAGAAAGGAAATAAATGTAAAAATAATGTGTAAGCATAGAAAATAATCTAGAGTCTAGTTAACACTAATCTAACTAGAGAAGAATATTATTTTAACTCAACACAGATTTATAAAGGTGTGAGTCATAAATTGGGAATAAATGAATAAAAGCTAACTAGGAGTGATTTAAGGAGCATTTTTAGGAGATGTGAGGGAAATTGACTTATAATTAAATTAAATTTTGAAATTTTCTTATGCAACTATGGGAGAGGGTGACAAGTGTATACATGATTCTAAATTAATTAATTAAAAATTGAATCAAATGTGCAAGATGAATGGGTCATGAAGCAAACTCCTATACATAAAATTGTAAAGAGGGAAAATAATTACAAGGGTTATTGTTAAAGTTATGCTACCAGAATTTCTTTGATTGTTTTTACTTGTGAGAGTTGGGAAACCTAGCTCTAGAAAGAGAGTGGAAGCTCTACCTTGAGAGGTGAGTTGGGAGCTAGAGTATTATGGTTGTTTGTGTGCATGGACCCTTTGCAGCTCGGGGGGCTAAGGGGGGAGAAGAGTACCCCTAGCATTGGATGGGATGTATTGGTGAGGTCTCAACAATTAGAAAGTGGGAGCAAGGAGGAAACGGTAGTTTCCAAATCACATCATCAAGTCCATCTCCGTCATCGATTACGTTATTTTTATTGAAATTTGTAATTGCATTTGGATTAAATTGTATAATTGAGGTTTTTTTAACCTGGCGTAACTATGTGAGATCTGAAGATCAGCGAACACTCTCCTAGATGATTTTATAAATGATGGAGGCGGATTCCTAATAATATCACCACCATTTTTAATTTAAATATGATCTTGAATGTATACACACATAAATGTTTGATCATGCCATTTTTAATTTAAAACTGAGCTTGAATGTATACACATATAAATGTTTGATCACACCATTTTTTATTAAATCTAGGGTTGAATGTATGCACATAAGAATGTTTGATCTCCTCCATTTTAATTTGAACCTGAGTTTTTCCACAACGAATTTCACTCTGGTGAGATCGTTGCGAGTAGTGGCTTCTCATATTAAATTTCCTTAATGCCTGGTGTATTTGTTGCTTCAAATTTGTTTATTGATTATCCATTGTGCAATTTCCTTAAATGCCTGGTGCATTCGTTGCTCAAATTTTGTTTATTGATTATCCACTGTGGGATTTATTTAAATGTCTCATGTATTCATTTATTCAAATTTGTTTAATGATTATCCACTATGGGATTTCCTTAAACTCCTGGTGTATTCGTTGCACAAATTTTGTTTATTGATTACCCATTGTGGGATTTCCTTAAATGCCTGGTGTACTCATTGCTCGAATTGTTATTGATTATCAATTGGGATTTTTCCTTAACCCCTGGTGTATTCAATGCCTTGATTTTGTTTCTTGATTATCCACTGTGGGATTCCATTAACACCCAGTGTATTCGTTTTCCCTATCAAATTGTTTTTCTCTCCAATGAGATCACTGTGAGCCCCCCCCCAAAAAAAGATTTGGAACTGCTTTAAAACTCCCAACTGATATATACCTTTTTTTCTGAATAGAATTTCTCACTGATGAAATGGTTGGGCATCTCAAATTCAATTTTTGATCTAGTTTTTAACCAAATCACCTTGTTGTCCCTCTGCATCTCTGGATCGAATTTGCTACTGGTATGTTGCGTTGTTTTTTTTCTTTGGCTACAAATGTGAGATTGAATTCGTTGATCCTCTGTTGTTATGTTGGGAACATGATTCTTCAGTTGTTCCTCTGGAATCAAAATTGATCTCTATGTCATAATTTTATTTCTCTTGACTAGAACTGTTGACTCCTCCCTTGGCTCGTTGCTTAGCCCCTAATGTATTCGAGCTTGGGTGTTAACATGTGTTCTATGATTCCACACCTTTGGTAAACTCGAGATATTTAGATATGCCTCAAGCCCTAATTTTGCATTATTTGTTGTGGGCTCCTCCACTTATCCGACGCTTCTATTAGTGTTACTCATAGTTTACTGTACCCTCGGTGCTTGCAATGTTAATGTCCCTAGCACTCGGTTGTATAACTGAAGATAGGGCTCGATGAGAGATAATAACAATTGATGCGTAGTTGAATACTTATTAACCCGTGGGATCTCCCTTGATGACTAACGTTTCTATGGGAGTGTATTGGATGCTTTCCATGGCATTAAACACTATTGGCGCTGCTTTGACTAATGACTAGTATTTAGTGGATGACTTGAATTTTGGGTATATCGAGGGTTTACATGAATTGATTAATGACTTGTGTATTGGGTTAAAGGCCCAATATTTTTGGAGGTTAAAGATAGATTGAGTCCTTGTTTCTAAATTAAATGAGCTTGGGCATCCCTAATTTTCCCTTCCATGAATCTGTTAACTTAGGTCTTCCTCGTCCCTTAAAACATGGATATGAAGTGGGCATATAAAGCCATCAGTATATTACCCTAATACATCATAATCTCCTTAGGTCTTAGATTGGGTATGTCAATTAGTATATGGATTATCTACTCTATCCTTATTTAGAGGAAAAGTTTCTTATAGTTACTATGCATTAGAAATGTAAAATTAACATTGGTTTCCTTCCACATTATTTTATGATTGACACTGTTAGTTCTTAAGGAGGCATGCACAAGTTGTTGACTTCATTTTAGTTGTTAGTTATAAATTATTTTTGTTAGTTTTTAAATCGATACATAATGAGAAAGTGGAGTTAGATTAAATGTATCGATCTTGTTATGGGTTCTCGTAATGAAATTGTAAATTTGTCTTCTCCTTACTTATTCCTAGAAGATATCCCTAATATCGAATGAATAGTTAACCTACATGAAGTTACATTGTAATTATGCACTTGATTCATTACTTTGTATGTAATATCCTCTTACTCAATCACATCCATTATCTCTTGAAGATTTCTAAGTGTGATAAAATATCATGTCACATATTAAAAATTGATGATTAGGTGAGAATGATGATCTAGTTAATTGTGGCTTATGTTGGAATGCTTCAAGGTGGTAATTGCGTCAATTAAACTGATGTATGTTTGTAGTAAATTTTCTTCGCACCATGAATAATTGAGGTTTAAGATTGATTAATTGATCTAGTTTAATTTTAGCATGATTGTATTATAGGGATTTAGAAACCTCCTTGTTCCTATGAACAGGCGCCAACCCTTAGACCTTAAATGGTCAAAATCAATTCGATTGTGGGCTTGAGCGTTGCTTATGTGTCCCGGAGGTCCTAACCTTGCAGGGTAGGCTCAACGGGTAGTCATTTTAATATTCATTATCTGGTTTATTATTGATTATAAATTGTTTCATGATGATTTTGATGTGCTAAGCGACAACACTATTTATGTTTATGTGTCACTATCCTTTTTATTGATGCATGAATGCGTCATTATTGATTTCAATTATGAGTAGCTGATAATGATTTTACTTATGATGTTGTTGATTTTTCACTATGATTTATATTGTTGACGTTAATTTGCTAATGAATAACTTTTGTTTACCTTTTATGCTCCGCTTTCCTAGTCATAACAGAGGGGACTTTACATATTCATTTATGTCTTGATTTACTTGTTTGGTCTTAAACATAACAAACCTTGCAATAAGTTTAAAACACTAAACTTATTGTTTATTTATTTAGGATATCTTTTTTAATTGTTATATAATTGTTGATATACAAATTTTATATATATAAAAATTAGATATAGTTTTATAATTTGATATTAATATGTATATGTAAAAAAAATAGATATAATTCTATATGTTTTAATAAAAAATATATAAACAAAACATATAAAATTGTTGAAGAATTTAATATCTTTAACTTAAGCATTTACAAAATGTAATTGTTATAAGTTATTAAGGAAGTTGTATTACTACTTTTCCACTAATAAGTTTAATAACCTATTTTTTTAATTATAAAATTAGAGCTTTATTTAGTTAAGAGTGTGAGCATTAATACACTCACAAAAATGATAAGAATTTATGAAAGTTCAATATTTTAAATTATAACTATAATAAAGATATTTAAAAGTGTTGAATTATTTTTTTATATTATAAATAATAATTTATAATTTAAAAAATTAATTATTATTAATTTTAATATTAAAAATAGTGAAAAGTGCAAATCCCACCTCAAATTCAATCTAGATCTCCACCTCATCATATAACTGAATTGTTAATGGACTCCGACAAACAATGAAGCAAATACTAACTGGCATGGCAGCGTCCGAAATGGGAGAGCTTACATAAAAACCAGCTTGGATAGGGAGCGAGAAAGATGGAGATGTCATATTAAACACAAATAATAACAAAAAGAGTGTGCCGATCTAGAACAGTCAAAGTCAGCTAAGATGAGGAGAGGGACATTATATATATATATATATATATATATATATATATATTTATATATTTTGATTACTCGAAGGAAAATGAATATGATTTGTTGCTGAGTTGTTCCAAAATGACTATATGATTTGAACTATATAGACATTAAACCTCATAAACATTCAAATTTCACATACCAATAATGATTATCTAAACCTATTTTTACATTATTCAAATATTATTTTACGATTGTATTTTACACATTTTGAAGTGACTAATATTGACAATGATTAGCTAAGACAATCTACATACATTGTAGCCTTTGTATGTGTTAAACAATGAAAACAAATTCCAAAGATAGAATTGAGATGTTATTATTTACTATGGGTTGTAACTATTGAGAAAAAGTTAGAATATCGATATGATTGTATTTAATAATCAATTTCATATGTAAATGTATATAAATTTATGTGAGTTCGTAGAGGTGGGGAGTGAGTGAGTTACCGCAATCTTCATGATATGAATAATAAGACAATCTATACCTTTGCATGGTGGGCGTAGCTCAACGTTTGGGTAAACCACGTAAAATCTTTGTGTTTCTTATCTGTGTGACTAATTGATTATCATGTGATATTCTTTTTTCCGCATTAGTGAATATAACAAGTGATATCAAAGCCGTTGAAGATCCGTGAGGCCGATGCTGATCGTTACGTTTTTCGGAAAAGCTGCGTGAGCGAAGTATCGCGTGGGTGTGGTATCAGAGGTGTGTTGCATCATCTGTCGTTGGAGGAGAGTTTTTTACTTCAGTGTCGTGGGTGTAGATATTGGAGGGAACATTGTTCCCAAGTCAGCTTTGGGTGCCCCTAGGGAAGGGAGCGTTGATCCTCCTCTGCCCTTACGGATTTTAATTTCTTGAAATCAACGCTTGGCTACCATTTCGAAGGGAGTGGATGAAGTAATTTTTTTTTTTTTTTTTATTAAAAAATTTAGAGGAATTAATTCTTTAAAGCGTGCATAACGTGAAGTCACCTGGGTGGATGAAGTAAAAAGTTTTTTTTTTTTATTATTAAAAAAGTGGAGGAATTAATTCTTTAAAGCGTGAAGGTGGTGGATACTTAAAAGGGTGGATGCTTTATAATATTTTTTTCTAGATAACCTCTTTTAT
>ML783643.1:423911-436543 GCA_009831015.1 Picea engelmannii
TGGTGGAGAAGCACCATTCCCTCCATTTCTGCCTGGAGTCTTGTCACCACCGCCTCCCTTATGCATTGAAGGGTTGGAGCCTTCACCCTGCGACATTATGTTCCGTTCCATCAAGATCTTCATCATATCTCTCAACTCCATGAAAGCTTGTCTGAGATCTTCTTCTTCAACCAGAACACGTTCATGACTTTCTGTATGAGCCATGCTTGGTGAATGTCTCTCTGAAACTTGCGGTGAATGAATTTGCTTCCTCCTTGTCAGATAAGAACTTGGCTCCACAAGTTGACCTTCTCCTCTTGTGAATTTCAACCTTGTGATCATCAGAAACAAAACTTGCAAACAATCAAGTCTTCAAAACCAGTGCTCTGATACCTACTTGATCTAAAAATGAAGAAGACTTGAAAAAATTGAAAACTTATTGCAAGTGAATGTTATGTGTTTAAAGCAAAAGGATCAGTTTGCAACACATAAATTAAAGGATTGCTTATGCAAATTATACATAGACAGCAGCATAATCAATGAACATAAACACATAAGCACAACAATTGATAAAGGAGTTCACCCCTCTTATGGGCTACATCTCCTGGTCTAGCTTCCAATGGATCATTATTATTAATTTCTCAAAAAATGCTGAAAAACATGTCTTACAATGCTCAAACTGACAAAATGATTGCTCCAGTGGCTTCCCAGCGTCCCAAAACCCCTGTCTGGGCTCTTTCGGCACCTCAATCGGTCGAAAAATGAAGAAGTTAGGCCTCCTGGAAGTCTCCCTCTTCAAGCTTGTTGTCTCTGGTTCTACAATTCACACCCTCCTTCCATGAACCTGGCTCACACACATTTTAAAGAGTATAAACCTGGCACCGGGCACAACTGCGCCAGTGGTGCAAATCGTAGGACGGTTAAGGGCGTGCCAGCCCCTAACCGCCTCGGCATCTACGCGTATGGCGCATATAACCACGCGCTTAGCAAAGAAGTGGTTAAGTCGTTATAATTGTGCAACTAACCACCCGCGCTCTTGGTCATATGTAAAATCGTGGTTATATGGTATAACCCACGCCAACAGTTGTAGTGTTATGTCATATGTTTAAACCCACGCGCATATTTTATACACGGTTATATGTTGTTCAATGGAACTATGGGTCGAGGCTAAGCCCCGACTCGCCCCCCTTTCCATTCAATACAATATGCAAATTCAAATGTTTTAAAACATACATATATACCAAGGAACAACCCAGCGGTATAATGGTCGGCCGGTTATGTGAAAACGTTGTGTGGAGGGAGGTCCGGGGGTCGAACCCCGCGGACTCCAACAATATTTTTATAACAACACAAACTAAACAAATGGGGGACACGTGGTGCCCATGGATTGGGCCATGTGTCCTCATATCATTTGCCACCAACTGGACACATGTCAACTTCCTATTCGCCATCCATCAACCAACAAAAACCTGCCATGTCACCACTGTACGGTCATACGGCCTGTACAGCCCTGCCATGTCAGACCGTACGGACTTTACGGACTGGTACAGTCAGCATCTAAATTTTTTATCTGTTTGTCTTGGCGAACAGATCACAATATCTTCATCATACGACATCCATTTGACAAAGTAAATATACCACCGGAATCAGGAAGACGAGACAGGCGCAAGGGCACTGTTTTTGTCGCATTCCGAGCACTTTGAAAATTGAGAAAAAATTGATCCCTGAAGGTGTGGATCTATATGTTGAAAAGTAAGGCTGATATATTTATTGTTTTCAAGAAGTTTAGAGCTTTAGTGGAAAAGATCCCTGGTAGATCCATTAAATGTTTAAGAACTGATAATGGTGGGGAATTTACATCAATGGAATTTGAAAACTATTGTAAATAGTTTAGAATTGATAGGCATAAAACCACTGCCTATACTCCTCAACGAAATGGAGTTGTTGAACGCATGAACAAGACTCTTCTAGAAAGAGCAAGGAGTATGCTAAGTAACACCAACTTGCAGTAGGAACTGTGGGTAGAAGCAATAAATATAGCTTGTTAGTGAATCAATCACCATCAACAACAATAGAGTGCAAGATTCCTGAAGAGGTATGGAAAGGTCATCTTTGTAATTATTCTAATCTTAAAGTTTTTTGTTCTGAAGCCTATGTTCTAATTCCTAAATATCAACGTTCTAAATTAAATCCAAAATAAAAAAGTCTTACCTTTGTTGAATATGGTGATGGTATTAAGGGGTACAGGTTGTGGGATCCTACTGCCTACAAGATCACTATTAACAAAGATGTAATATTTGATGAATCATCTCTCATCAAATCAAATGTAGATGTTCAAATTAGACAGGAACAAGCACCAAAGTATCATGAAATTCAATTTGAATACAATGAAGGTAAACATCAACAAGTTTCAAAAGAAATTCAGTAGAGGAATGCATGGTTGATGATGATAGTCAACAGATTGTGCATGAGCCACAAACTTCCCTAAGGAGGTCTACACGTGTCATAAATTCTCCAAGAAGGTATGATGATTTTGTTTCATCAGTTTCTTTAAGTACTAATGATGATGAAACTTTGTGCTATCAAGAAGCTATGAAGGGTTCTAACAATGATAAATGAAAAGAAGCGATGAAGGATGAAATGAAGGCATTAGAGAGGAATGCTACATGGAACCTGGTAGAACTTCTAAGAGACAGGAAAATTGTAGGTTGCAAATGGGTCTACAAGAATAAGGGTGTTGATGATAAGGTGGGAAGATACAATAAAAGGTTGGTTGCGAAAGGAGATTCTCAGAAATAAGGTATTGACTTTCATGAGATTTTTTCACTAGTTGTAAAGACTGTTTCAATTCGAATTGTGTTAGCATTAGTTGCATTGCTTGACTTGGAGTTAGAACAAATAGATGTTCAGAATGCTTTCTTACATGAAGATTTGGATGAGGAAATTTACATGGAACAACTTGAAGGGTTCGTTCAAAATCGCAACAAGAAATTTGTTTGTAGGCTCAATAAATCATTGTATGGTCTAAGGCAGTCGCCTAGGCAATGGTATAAGAAATTTGACTCTTTAATGGTGAGCCAAAATTATACGAGTGAGTATGATCATTGTGTCTAGTTTAAGAAATTGAATAATGACATATTCATTATCTTTGTATTGTATGTTGATGCTATGATTTTAGCAAGAAAAAGCATAACTGAGATCAAGAGGTTAAAGGCTCACATGGCTAGGACATTCGATATGAAAGATCTAGGAGTAGCAAGACAGATTTTGGGCATGGAGATATTGAGAGACATGACGAATGGTAAGATTTGGTTGTCACAATAGAAGTATGTTGAGAAGATACTTTTGAGGTTTGGTATGAACGTTGTGAAACTAGTTTCAATAGTTTTGGCTTCCCATTTTAAGCTTTCTTCAAGTTTATGTCCTAGTACAAAAGAAGAAAATGAATATATGTCTCGAATACCTTATGCTAATGCAGTAGAAAGTTGAATGTATGCAATGGTTAGTACAAGGCCAAACATTTCACATGCAGTTGGGGTTGTCAGCAAGTATATGGTAAATCCAAGTAAAGAGCATCGAGCAACATTGAAATAGGTTCCTTAGTATCTGAGGGGCACAAGTGATTACTGTATTACCTATAACAGTGGTCATGAATTAGTGTGTGGATATGTTGATTCTGATTCTGCATGTGATTTGGACAAGAGAAGGTCGACTTCACGGTATGTCTTTACTCTTGCAGGTGGAGCTATTAGTTGGATGTCAAAGCTACAGAACATTGTTGTGTTATCCACTATAGAAGCAGAATATGTAGCTACTTCACATGCTTGCAAAGCAGTTTGGTTGAAAGGTTTGTTTGGTGAGTTTGGAAGGATGTAAGACAAAGTAAAGTTACTTTGTGATAGTCAAAGTGTTATTCGCTTGGCTAAGAATTTAGCCTACCACAGTAAAACAAAACATATACCTATCAAGTACCATTTTGTAAGATATGACATTGATGAACGTGGAGTCTCTCTTGAGAAAGTGCATACAAAAGAGAACTGCGCAAACATGTTCACAAAACAAGTACTGTTAGAGAAGCTACGATTGTGCTTGGTTTCTCTTGGCTTGCAGAAAAGGTGATGAACAAAAGGAGGAGCAAGGTATGAGGTTAATTGTTGTCAATGTGGAGATTGTTAAATGGTGTTAACAAATTCCAAGGATAGAATTGAGATCCTATTATTGAACATTGGTTGTAACTATTTAGACCAAATTAGAATATTGATAGGATTGCATTTAATAATCAGTTTCATGTGTAAATGTATATTAATTTATGTAAGTCCATAAAGACACACGGGGAGTGAGTGAGCTTTTGTAATCTCCATGATCTGAATAATAAGACAATCAATACCTCTGCTTGGTGGATGTAGCCCAACTTTTGGGTGAACCATGAGATCTCTATGTTTTTTTTTTTTATCTATGTGACTGATTGATTGATTATCATGTGATATTCTTATTTCCTCATCAACGAATATCACAATATAGGTCATTGAGTGTCATTATTTTAAAATTGTATTTTACACATTTTGAAGTGACTAATATTGACATTACGGATTAGCTAAGACAGTCTAGATACATTGTAGCCTTTTATATAGGGCATTCGAATCATATCTCCTTGAAATCTAACTTACAAATAATTATTATTGAAATTGAATTTCAATTTGCATTATTTAAAATCTCAATTCAAATATTTGAGCCGATCGAGATGTCATATTGTTCTACAATTGTATTTTACGCATCTTGACATTACAGCTTTACATTGTTCCAAATGACGAATGATCTCAATGTAATTTATCCAGCATGTACACAATCAAACCAGCAGTACAAAATAAAGCCCGTTCACTGAGATTGTAAGTTGATTTCTTCCATATTGTGCTGCAGTATTGGTGCTGTAAATCAGTTGAGTACTTCGACGGCCTTTCTTTTCTTGTCGTTAGTCATTAATCTAAATTGATACATTCACTTCTTAGATCCACACGTCCTGTTAGCTTTACCTTCTTCTGCGTCATGTCCACCACATAGTCCAGCAAATCTGCCCATCATCAAGTTACAAACATATTCAGAAAATGAAAAAACAAAATTAGCACTGACTCCCATACAAATCCATGAGGGACTCGATATGTGAAAAACAGGGATTATCATGAATGAATGCACAAAGATGCGCTAAATAATTCTTTCAGTAATCGTTTCATTGCAAGCATTAATGTCAATGTGCGGAATGTAATGAAGAAACATAGTGTGCATTTCGGAAAGCACTTTGGATGCCCTGTCGCGGCTATGTAGGCAGCACATATTAGCAATCAGAGCAATCACCTGAACCTGTATTGCAGTGTAATGTTAGCGAAAACATAGAAAATATCAGACCTGATTACAATAATCTAGACAGTATCACATGAGACGTACAAAATCGATTAACAATATGCAATACATGCTAATGGCAGAACTGGGGTTACTCTAAGCATTGTTAAGGCTTCGGCGGAGCGCAGCCCAGCAGCTGAGTGGTTGGAGCCATTTGTGTGCGTTGATGAGTGAAGAAGAAGATTATGCAGCTGCAAAGACCAGGTCCTGAGCTCCCATCTTTTTTGATTCCTATAAATCTGATGATAAGAACGACGATATGATGTGGGTTTATTAATTTGATGGCAACAACTTGGCCGTTGGAGGAGAGTGTTGGAAACTGGTTACAACTAATTCTTTTATGAATAGGATGTCAGATTGTTGTAACTAATAAGTGAGTAAGATGAGTGTGAGCCTGCTGTAATCTCCTTGATTTGAATTGAATAATAAGACAACAGATACTTGCTTGGTGAACGTAGTCTAACATTTGAGGGAACCACATAAATTATTGTGTTTCTTGTCTTCATTCTTATTGATTCTTATTGATTGTCTTCCACATTTACAAATACAGCAAGTAATCAGAATGATACTGAGACCACGCATCACTTAAACTCAAATTTCGTGAGGAGGCCATGGACCATTCAAATTTGATGAGGAGGCTGCATACTGAAATACAAATTTGAGGTTGTTTTGTTCGTTGAAGGAGCCGCACGCTCAAGAGAAAACTGGAAACGAGCGACTATTTAAAGGAATTTAAGGTATCAAACACACCGATGGAGGATGAAATTAGAAAAAGGTGAAGGTATTAATATTATATAGTATGCATACTGTATTAAGTCTTCTATGCATATTATATTATATTTGGAAGGTGGAGGATTTTTTAAAAAAAAGAAGACTTTTATTTTTTCTTAAATAAAAAGAAAGCTTTTTTATTAATTTTCTTTTTTATTAAATTTTGTAAATATTAAACCATTATTCTTCTACATATTTTTTTGAAAGGGTCTTGATTATTACAAGAAGCAGTCTTTGTTTTTTATGCTTTTTCTAATGAAAAAGATGCAGAGTGCTAAGCTTGAAATTGAGAAATTCAATGACAATAAGAATTTCGAGATTTGGAAGGTTAAGATGCACGATCTTCTCATGCAACAAGGCGTGGTGAAGGCTCTTTTGGGAAAAACAAATCAGCCCTCTTCCATAACAGATGAAGACTGAGATAAGATGGATGCGAGGGCACTTAGTTCCATACACCTATGTTTGGCCAACATGTACTGTTCAACATTGTCTCGGAGAAGACAACAATTGGTTTGTGGTCAAAGATGGAAAGCATATACATGAGGAAATCCTTTACAAACATGATTTTCCTGAAAATGAAATTGTACAGTTTGTGCATGAAGGAAGGTACAAACATATCTGATCATTTGAATACATTTAATACTCTTTTAGTTCAGTTGACTAGCATAGGAGTGAAATTTGAATCTGAAGATAAGACAATTACAATATTTTGTTCTTTTCTCGTGTCATGGGATCACTTTGTTAGCTCTATTAGTTTCAGTTCAACAGAAAGTATTGAGTTTGATGATATTGTTGGAGCTTTATTGTCTGAGGAAACAAGGAAGAAATCCAATCTAGAAACCTCTACATCTGAGGTGATGGTGATCAGAGACAGACCTAAAGAAAGAGGACATGGTGAGAGGGATTTCTCTCGTTCAAAGTCGAAGGGAAGAAAGAGAAAGATTAAGTGTTGGTTTTGTGGAAAATCTGGACACCTAAAGAAGGACTGTTGGAAGCGACAACAAGCCTCCAAAGAAGACCTCCCAAAAGAGACAAATGAAGTGAACACAACTGAAATAGGTTCAACAATAGGTTCATGTTTGGTTGATAAAGTTTATCAATTAGTATTGGTTTACATTATGATCAACAGTGGTTATTAGATTCTGGTGCTTCAAACCACATGCGTCTTCATAGACACTAGTTTATTACTTACGAGTTTATAGATGATGGAGTAGTTTACATGGGAAATTATATTTCATCTAAAGTTATGGAAATTGGTAGCATTTGAATTAAGATGTTTGATGGAACTGTTAAAATACTAACTCATGTAAGACATGTACATGATATTAGAAATAACATAATCTCTTTGGGAGTCTTAGACACAAGATATTACAAGACTATTGTTCAAGGTGGATTTATGAAGGTCTATAAAGGAATTCTACTGGTTATAAAAGAAAAGAAGGTTGGTAACTTGTTTCTGTTAGAAGGGAAGACTGAATCAGATCATGCGACAACGGTATCTAAGAATGACAGTGATTTTGTTTGACTATGGAATCAATGGTTGGGTCATATGAGAGAACAAGGATTAATGGTAGTAACTAATCACAAGTTACTTCCTAGTCTAAAGTCTTTAAAGTTATATTTTTGTAAGCACTGTGTTTATGGAAAACAAAATAGGTAGAAAATTAAAACTGGAAGACACACCAGTAAAGGAATCCTAGACTATATCCATTCTAATGTTTGGGGACCATCCCCTACTATTTCATATGGAGGATCATCATATTTTGTAACTTTTATAGATGATTTCTCTACGAAATTTTGGGTCTATATGTTGAAGAGTAAGGATGATGTATTTACAATTTTCACGAAGTTTGGAGCTTTAGGGGAAAAGACCACTCGTAAATCCATTAAATGTTTAAGAACTGATAATGGTGGTGAATTTACGTCAATGGAGTTTGAGAATTATTGCAAGGAATTTGGGATCGATAGGCATAAAACCATTGCCTATACTCCTTAGAAAAATGGAGTTGTTGAACGCATGAACATGACTCTTCTAGAGAGAGAAAGGAGTATGCTTAGTAATGCCAATTTGCAGCAAGAACTATGGGTAGAAGCAGTAACTACAGCTTGTTATTTGGTGAATCGATCACCATCAACAACAATAGAATGCAAAAATATTGAGGAGGTATGGACAGGTCACCCTTGTAATTATTCTAATCTTAAATTTTTTGGTTGTGATGCCTATGCTCTAATTCTAAAGCATCAGTGTTCTAAATTAGATCCAAAATAAAAAAGTCTTATCTTTTTTGGATATGGTGATGGTATTAAGGGGTACAACTTGTGGGATCGTACTGGCCACAATATCACCATTAACAGAGATGTAATATTTAATGAACCATCTCTCATCAAATCAAATGTAGATGCTCAAATGAAACATGAAGAAGCACCAAAGTATCAACAAATTCATTTTGAAACCTATGAAGGTGAACATGAACAAGTTTCAGAAGATGTCCATGAAGAGCCTTCTATAGCAGAGGAAGACATGGATGATTATAGCATTCAATAGATTGTGGATGAACCACAAACTTCTCTAAGGAGGTCTACACGGGTCATAAATCCTCCAAGTAGTAATTATGATGAAACTTCATGTTATCAAGAAGTTGTGAAGGGTTCAAACAGTGATAAATGGAAAAAAGCAATGAAGGATGAAATGAAATCATTAGAGAGGAATGCTACATAGGACCTAGTAGAACTTCCAAGAGACAGGAAAACTGTAGGTTGAAAGTGGGTCTACAAGCTGAAGAAGGGTGTTGATGATAAGGTGGAAAGGTACAAGGCAAGGTTGGTTGCGAAAGGATATTCTTAGACATAAGGTATTGACTTTCATGAGATTTTTCACTAGTTGTAAAGACTGTTTCAATTTAAATTGTATTAGCATTAGTTGCATTGCTTGATTTGGAGTTGGAGAAACTAGATGTTAGGACTGCTTTCTTACATGGAGATTTGGATGAGGAAATTTACATGGAACAACTTGAAGGGTTTGTTTAGAATCACATCAAGAAATTTGTTTGCAATCTTAAGAAATCATTGTATGGTCTGAGGCGGACGCCGAGACAATGGTACAAGAAATTTGACTCTTTCATGGTGAGCCAGAATTATACAAGGAGTGAGTATTCTCATTGTGTCTACTTTAATAAATTGAATAATGGCATATTCATTATATTAGAATTATATGTTGGGGTGAAATCACGGAGTTGGGTTACACTTTCGTGACAATCAGGTCTCCAAAATTCCAAAAAACTTTTTTTTGGCCGAACTAATAATCTCTTTCGGCCGAAAGATATTGTTTTCTGCCGAACTTTTTTTCGGCCAAAAACATAAACAACAAATTGAACGGTGCAATAACCGCCCCCTCGATTTGCGTGTACAAATTTAGTCGGTCGGATATTTTCTTTCCGGCAATCCTCTTTCGATCGAACAATTATTCGGCTGAACTATTTTTCGGTTGAAAGATAGTTCGGTCGAACAAATTTTCGGACAAAAATTTCTTCGGCCGAACAATCTTTCGGCCCAAATATTGTTTATATATTAACCATAGATCGATATTGAAAAATTTAAAAAAAAATGTTGTCGTTTCTTGGGAGCAGAGGTCGTGAGGTCGTGAGATCGTCTGTGAGGAGGTTTCACATCTGAGGTCGCTGAGAGGTCATCGTGAGGTCGTGATCACAGGGGTCGCCATTGCATTTACGAGCGTGGATGCGCCAAACAACAGGTAAGTTTCTATATTGAAGATAATATAATCAGTAATAAGTTTTAAAATATATGGTTTAAATGTAATTATTTGTATTGTTGGACTGTGAAGGGGCTGTAGGTGGCCAACCTTGTGGCCAAGCCATGGGCGTGCCCACGACTTGGTCACAGGGCTGGCCACCGACGGCCAAAATTTTATCGCTACAAAATTTCAGAGTACAATCTCCAATTTTACCACTTACACGATTCTCTAGATTTGGCCAAATTCTCGAGAGTCGTGGTCACCCCAAAATACTGTCCAAAACCGTCTCAAAAACCGCTCCTCTGGCTTTAATTTGATTAGACTAGTGTGGAAAAACCTTCTCCTGTCAATTTTGTAGTTTTCATGGACAATCTCTGCTATATTTTAATTTTTAAAGGCTGGGCCACAGGTGACCATCCTTGTGGCCAAGCCGTGGGCATGCCCACGACTTGGTCAGAGGGTTGGCCACCCACAACCAAAATTTTATCGCTACAAAATTTTAGAGTATAATCTCCAATTTTACCACTTACGCCATTCTCTAGATCTGTCCAAAGTCTCCAGAGTCGTAGTCGCCCCAAAATAGTGTCCAAAACCGTCTCAAAAATCATTTCTCTGGCTTTAATTCGACTAGACAAGTGTGGGAAAACATTCTCCTGTCAATGTTGTAGTTTTCATGGACAGTCTCTGCTATATTTTAATGTTTAAAGGCATGTAGTTTTCATGAACACTCTGTGCTATATTTTAATGTTTAGTTAATATGTATATACATGTATAAGTTTTTAAATATTATGTCTAAGATTAAGATAAATACGGAGACAAGTCATTTCCATTTTCATATAGGTTGTGATAGTTTATGTTATCTGAATAATATTAAAGTAAGAAAACAATCTACTAGTGAAATCTTAATATCTGGGTATATTGATTATTTTAATAAAATTTCTATAATAAAAAAAGTAAGGACTCAAAAGTAAAATTAAATGGAAAAATATCATATTATTTTATATATATAGTATATGGAAAAATATGATGGTTAAGAACATGTGTTTCCTCTTAAGAGGTCACAAGTTCAAATCCAGAGGGGGTCCCTTGTCCCACAAACAAGGGAATCTCATACACCAATTTGGTATGACTTGACCGTGACCTTAAAATATAAACAGTGTTGAATGCACATGTACACTACCATATGACCTTGTTTATAATAATGTTTTTGTTTTTTTTTCCAAATCATCATCAATATTAATATGATATCATTTGTTTTATTAACAAATTCTAAAGGATGCTTTGCCTTCGTTCGTATATATAGAATGATGTTACATCACATGCAACTCATCTTCAACTTTCCTTTATTTGCAAATTAGGTAGAGAATTTTTTCTATATTTATATTATTGAAACTCCTCTTCAACTTTCCATTTTTTGCAAGTTAGGTATAGAACTATTTTTCAACTCTCCTTGTAAATTAGGTATCGAGGTTATTTTATGTTCACATTATTTTTAAATCTATTGAAACTATCTTCAACTTTCCTTTATTACCAAATTAGGTATAGTAGTTCTTTTACTTCGATGTTTATATTATTTTTAAATCTCTTGAAGACAACATTCGTTCAAGCAGCCTTAGATACATTACCTAATGAGTATCTCCATCCTAGATTTGGTAGCTTTTAGCCACCTACCCTATTGTTTTTATTAGTCTTTGCCACCCTCGAAATAATGTCCAAACCCAACCCATGGTCGGTCAACCTATTATCAATATGCCTTATTTTGAATTTACATGTCATAAATTAACAAAATGCTAACATACTTGAATAAGAATAAGATCATATGATAAAGTGTTTGTATTTTAATTCATAGATTTTTTAATGAAAACAATGTTTGAAATTTCTTAACTTTCTTCTAAGGTGTTCTCGTAAGGCTTTCCAAAACTAGATCATCATATAAAATTATTTTTTGTAAGATGTTGTGAAGCGTAGTCTTTTTAGTTTCCAACTTCACAATTGAATTTATCTACATTTATTTTTACATTGAATAGAGGCTCTTGATGCCTCTTATTACATGTTTTTTTAGATAAGTGTTCTATTTATAAATAGAAAACCCAAGAAGGAACCACCTCCAATCTTTCACCATTCATAGTGATCGTAATATTCTTAGTGTAACCAGTTTTTGGATAGAAGCAACATTCTTGTTTCATTTCTATATTATTATTGATTTTGACTTTCTTGCTTCCATTTTTATCATTTATGGGTACCACCAATTCTAAAATGACCTAAAATTGTTTCTTTGCACTCAACTTGAATTCTTACATTCTCCATTCTTTTTCAAAGTTTAATTCAAAGGACTATATCAAAATCTTTGGAAAAAGTGGGAAAGAAAATCTAGCTACTATTATCCTTCCCTCACCCTTTCTTAGAAACAACTCTAAGAGTTACCAAGTGGTCAATGGTTCAATTCTTATATCAAGAACCAACTTGAGAAGGATCCCTAATTTTTTTTTCTTATGCCCATTTACTTATTTTTGACTCTAGAATGATGCCAAATAACTTGAAAAAGATGCTAGAAACCATATTAGTTATGTAAATTCTTACCTTATTTATATCAGCATCTAAATGTGAACATGTATCACTTTGCTACCTTACCATTATATAGGATACTTATGACATATGAATTGATTGAATATATATCCTTGAGAAGTACATGAAAAAATGTGCCTCCCCATTTAACCATTCCAATATTAAACTATGA
>ML783643.1:448042-461339 GCA_009831015.1 Picea engelmannii
GATTAGTCTCATCCAAATGTTAGAAAGGGGCATGCTTAGAAGGATATATGACGATGGGTATATAATTTGTAAGTACTTCTTTTACTCTTATTCAAATATAGTGCATCATAAGTGGTTCCCTTGTTATTATATTAATTCTTGTTACCAAGAACATAATTTTAACACTAACTAAGATGCAAATTCATTAAGTTGTTTGACTCCTACATAGTATCTTTTTTATAAATATCATAAATGAAAATATGTTTGAAGTTATCAAAATCTGTAATGTACTTTGAATGAAAAATTACAAATTATTGAATGTACACATGTGCCAAGTTTGTTTAAAAACCATGTAATGGTATTCCATGTTCAATTATTTGCTCATGATCGACTTTGGACATTTTCCATTTTCTAACCTTTTTTTTTTTTTATTAAAATTCTATTAACTTTATGCGCGTTGTACATACCAAATGACTATATTGACAACTTGTGACATCTGACTCATAGTCTTGAAAGTGAACATGAGTATCGGTTTGATGGGTTTCTTGAAAAAAATATCCTTTCAATACAATGGATCCTCTTTCATATATAAAACCGTTATCATCAAAATATTCTAATAGCCTTCTTCTTTTATGACGTCCATCACATCAAATAATATTTCACTTTTTCAGTGTTGTCTACAGGTGCAACCAAGGAAAAAACATCTCCTGCAAATAATTGGATATATTGGACAACAATTAATCCATGTTAGATTATCACACAAGTATGTATCTACAAGTTATTTGAAAAAATTTATACATAATTTAATTTTACCTTCTCTAACAAGATCATAAACTCTATCGCCATGAACTGACACTATAGTTTCATTTGATTCTATCTCCTCTAAGCTTGCAAGTGGCGTTTTCCCTTTTACATTAAGTTCAATATGTCTCCAAGCTTTAACATATCCTGCATTTTCATTATCATAAATATCTGTGGATTTTGAGTCGTCTATGCAAGCTAAACAAAGACAAGAGTCATTTCGTCTATCAAATGCAAACCCATTTTGAAATTTTTTCGTTTTAACTGAATGTATTTTTCTTGTTCCATGTATTGTACTGGTGTCATACACGATTGATATATTTACATCTTCTATTTCAACATGCCAAAAATACCTGCATAAGACAAGAACTTGTTAACATGAAATCTCTGAAGAAAATTATTGAAGATTGAATATAAATTTGAACACATTCAAATTTATATATCCTGTGTACATACATGTAACATTTATATATAGACACACCTATGCACATCCCTTGAAGGATTATATTCATGGCTTAACACCATGTTGCACCATTCAAAAACTTGTTCAACGGATTCAAATCGATCAGCATGAGGGTTCAGCTGATACCTTCGAAGTGCTCGTTTTATACATGCCCTTGCACCGTCGTGCTCTCCTTTTCCATGACTAGTCTCAAAAAAATTCCATCAATGTGTAATATTTAAATTTTTATGAAGACGACATAACCAATAGAATGATCGTGCAGATTTCAACTGACCTGCACACCCATCGGACAATATCCAATGTCGATCGAATATGATTTCACATTCTTTCAATGAATCATAAAATTTATCAAAACAATGTTGTAGATAATGTGTGTCGTGTTGTAACATCCCGCTCTGGCACACTGAGAACCTTATTATTTGAGGACACTTGCTCGCAAGTGATCTGGACCTTTTTGATGTTCGACCTTTTATACTTGATTATGATGCGATTGACAGACGACATGATGTGTTACTATTTGATGTAGACAAGTGCTATTGAATCAGTTGTACTGAGTGTGCAGGGTTTTGGACCTTGAGGATGCAGAGGCATCGATGGAACCCCTTGGACTCCGGATTGAGTTAGGGAGTGTGCTTTTGGGTTGATTTATTTACTGTGATATTTCATTTGATTCGATGATACGATGTTGACATCTCTGAAACGATTGTTGATGATGCAGGCTGACGATATCTTGCCCACTAGACTCACATATGGAGTAAAGGGGCCACACACGAGTTCCAGAGAGGTTGAGGGAGAGGGCAGGACAATAGCCCTCCCACCGCCTACTAGCACTCCCGCCGTGGTTCGAATTGTAGTTTAACGATTACCTAGTTCGAGAGGATCCATGATGCCGTGCGGGAAGACTGCGACAGTCGCTCACGATGATTCTAAGGGGCGCGCAATAAGGCGGGGGCCTTATTCCTTAGAACCCTTAGTCTCCCACAAGTTGACCTGGTGGAGTGTTGACTCCAGGGGTTATAGATGTCTACCAATCAGTCCAGTTGGCGAGTGGCAACCTTGGAGCACGTGGTGCATCCTGAAGGGAATGTCGCACAAAAGAAACTCAGTTGGCGAGTGGCACCCTTGGAGCACGTGGTGCATCCTGAAGGGCACATCGCACAAAAGAAATTCAAGAGGCGAGTGGAACCCTTGGAGGACGTGGTGCATCCTGAAGGGAACGTCGCAATAATATGGATGAAGGAGTCAGCCTAAATAGCCCTAAGACATCAACACCTGAATAAATCCTTAAACAATACCCCTAACCAGGCGTCGCCAGTTTATAATTTGAGCCCTATGTCAAAAAAAAAACATAATTCAAGACTATACATTAAATATTCATTACCCCTATGATTTGCAACCTCCACCTAATCCAAGGAGTTTCCTTCCTTAATTAAATACATGAAACGATTCCTCCTTTAATTGAATTCCTGAAGTAATTCCTTCCTTAATTTCATACATAAGGCCCTTCCTCATTCCCTGTAATAAGCTTGATAATTTATCTTTTAGTGAAGGTACTACTACTTTGCCCTAACATAATAATCAAAACTCAACCATCTCCTAATAACAAGGCCATTATATTCTAGCTCACAATAGCTCTGCCATTCAAATAACTTTAGAATTTCATTTCCTATTAGCTAGCATTAACAATACAGGTGCTAATAATAAAATTAAACAAAAAAAAAACCCACTTAAGCTAATGTGAGTCTTCATAAAGTGTGTAGGGTAAAATAAAGAGATTTAAGAAATTAATTCAATTAGGTGGTTGCAAATTTGAAAAGAAGAAATTAATTAGTAACTAATGGGAGTTTAAAAGAAAAAAATATATATACATATATATATATATGAATTTAAAAAAAATATAATTTAAAGATGCTTAGCGCATTTACCTTTTTGAGTTTTCAAAAAAATAATAAAAAATAAAAGGGGGGAAAACTGAAAAGAAATATGATTTAGGGTTTTTGATTAAAAACCTAAAACAAAAGGTGATTAGGTCAAAAAAAAGAGGATAAAAGAAAAGGGAGGGGGAAAGCTAAGGGGTTTTGCTATGCTGCCAAACTTGAGAACTGGACTGATTGCTTGTAGGAGTTGGGGATTTTCTCAACTGACTTGAGTGGTAGCTCAGCCTTGGAGGCAAGCTGGGAAGCTAGGCTACTGTCTGGATTGTGTGTGGCCCCTTTGCGGCTCGGGGGGCTGAGGGGGAAGAAGAGTAACCCTAGCGTTTAGCTGGGAGGTACCGGTGAGTCCTCTACGGTCGGCACGGAGCAGGATTGCACGAACCGCACGGACAAACCTTCGGAGGAGGCGAACAAGCAAAGGTAGGCCCTTCGGTAGAATGAAAGACAGTGTAAATAGTTATTGTTTACATTCTAGACTGTGGTAATGTATTTTATTTTACTTCCATTACTCAGGTCTGCATAATATTTTTATTCTCATTCTGGATGGCGTGAATTTTAGTCTACAACTGTGTAAATAGTTATTGACCACGTCCTTATGCGAATTTGGACTGTGTAAATAAAATAAGCTTTGTTCGTATCCTCGACTGCATAAAATTTTATTCCTCGTTCTGGGTTGGGTACTTTTATCCATTGGCGAGACTGAGTACATTTTTTTTTATTATTATTTAGGATTCTGGAATTTTCCTTAACTCTGTGGCTGTAAGGCGGTATTGGGTATTTAGGATTTGATGGAATGAACTCTGCCTTCTAACACCCTTCCTGGAAACGTTCTAAACCCGTGTTTAATTCTTTCTCTGTGATTTAAAGACAACGCTTTTCTTTTGGACTGCGTCTTTCCACTTGAGTGTCAGCCTCGATGTATAATGGGACTGCGTTTTTATGCACGTCAAGGTTACTGGGCATTTTCCTTACTGTCAGCGATTATTATATTCATAGGAATTTTGGTGCTGAGTTTTCCGTATTTGAAGTCTATATTTCTTCCCAGCTTATCGACATTTTTTTTTATTTTTTTATATTTTTATTATTCCTTTTTATTTGCCAAAGTTGATAAATTTTGAGTCTTGAATATTTACCCCTTCATCTGGTGGATGTTTGCCTCTGCAGTCCATACATCAATACGACCGTTGTATCTTTTAGTTATTCAACAATTCTTGTAAATATGTCGGTAGTATCCCTTCTGTTTGTGTTTGCACAGACTGTCTACACCAGATGGCCTATTTTCCCCAAACAACAGTTATGTAAACAAAAATCCCTAAATTCTACCTTTTATGTAGAGACATGTCCTCTGTGAGTCTCCAGACACGAGCGACTGCCCTTGTGTACGCCTGCACCCGCGTGTGTTTAAACGACATGGTGGTGGAGTGACTCAAGGAGCTGGTCTGTCAGGCAGCGAACATTTTATGCTCCTTCTGGAGGATTGCACAGCGAACAGTGGTTGTCCTGGTTGTTGCCTCGGCGATCCACTCCAAATATTTGAATGCCCCGGGTGTTAAAAAATGCCCCTTCTAATTTCTTTAATGCCCTGTGCATTTTGAATGCCCTTGCTGCGTAGCAGATATCCTTTTTGATTTGCGTGTCCTTGGAAGAATAAAACGGGCGTAGATGGCTTAGCCTGGATGCTCATTTTTGTTATTTATTGATTTTTTTTTCTGAGTGCCTCATTAAGGCGACCTGAGTCCGATTGTTGTTGGGCGCATTACTCGGAGAGAATCCCAATGTTGTTAAACTGCAAATTTTATTTCGGCGCCTCATTTTCCTCCTATGACATGATTTGATGACAATGGATAGTAACTTACGATCCGAATTAAAGTGTTGAATGAGGGAGGGATGTAATAGGTTCAGTCCATCGAAGGATATTTTACTTGTTTAAATAATTAGGGTAATTTAGTTATTACTGTTAATTGAGTTCATATACTTACCATGAAAACATTTCATTTATATGATTGCGATAAGAATCCGATAACTCTGGTCATGTTGATTACTATTGAATTTGATGCTCGGTTGGTAACGTAATGGCGCAAGGGTTTATATTGTTAAATTCTTAAGACTGTTCGGTAAATGAGTAAAATTTGATTAAGAAAGGTCGTCAGATGTAGTGGGTAATTAATCGAACTCTGTCCACTTTAAAAGGAATTATCACGAGCTTTACTTTTCAGATTGTTACCTTCCTTATTTTAGTTAGATTGATATTTTGTTATATTTCGTCATTTGCTATTTAAATATCACTGCCTTATTATTATTACTGTCGTACTCGAATCAGGCAACCTCCAGATTTATTACTACCCAAGGGTAACCACCAGATTCAGAGATTATTACCTTATTACATTTTTACATTATGTTAGGGTAATTGTATTAAAGATAATGTTATTGTAATGTTATTGGAATTTCACCATTATACTTCCAAACTGTTCAGGATTCATAAATATTTATGATTCCTTATAATCTAAACTGTAAATCCAGTTAGAGTTGAAAAGAATTATCAGAACCATTACTTCCAGAATTGTTTTATTCTTATTATTGCTAAATTGTTATTATCATCTATCGTCATTTGTGGGTAAACAATCGAACTCTGTCCACTTAAAAAAAAAAGAATTATCGGGAGCATTACTTTTCAGATTGTTACCTTTCTTATTTTAGTTAAATTGATATTTGTTATATTTCGTCATTTGTATTTAAATATCACTGCCTTATTATTATTATTGCCTTACTAGAATTAGGTAACCTCCAGATTAATTACTGCCCAAATGTACCCGCCAGATTCAGAGTTATTACATTATTACATTTTTACATTATGTTAGGGTAAATGTATTAAAGATAATGTATTGTAAGGTTATTTCAACAAGTTATTGCAATGCCCCTACACCATAGTATAATGAAGGTGAGATAATGCTAATATAATGAATCGTCTTAGGATGGAATGCATGAATTAAATGTGAGGAATTGACACTGTAATCTGATGCCATATATTGGAACAATAATGTCTTAATCATTAGTGCAATGACCTTGCAGCTTAGATGGTTAAATTGCAAGTCCTTATATCATAATGTAATAAAGCTAGCGTTCAAGTTATCGAAATTGTAGTAAAGATAAGGTAGTTTCAATGAAAGGGATTATTGTTAGGTTATTTGATTTTAAATATGCAATGGTGTTGTCATCGTGGTAAGGATATGATAGATTTAATGTGATGGATTATTGTTAGGTTAGTTGATTTAAGATATACCATGGTGTTGTCATTATGAAAAGCTAATGTAGTTGTATTTTTATGGAGGTCACCTATTGATGGAGGTGCCTGTTATTGCACAAAGTCAAGGTGATATAAATTTAATGCATTTATTAGTTCATGATAATGGAATTGTAATGTTTGTTGTTAAGGACGAACTTATATGTTGAAATGTTCTTTAATTAAGCACAATAGAATTATTCTGAGTTAGTAAAGGAAGGGTGTTGTTCTTAAAATTAATGTGGTACTGGGTTGGTAAACTTTCCGTGTGCTTGGTCTGCTTGTGTTGGGAAAGATGTAGACACCTCCATGTTCCTCAGAACAATCGCCAGCAATAAAATCTTAAATGGTTAAAATCGATGGGAACTTGGGCTTGAGCATTGCTTATGTGTCTTGGAGGTCCTAATCATTGCAGGGTAGGACGGCGGGTAGTCAGTTCTACTTATCGTCGCGTGATCATCGTTATGCATGAAGTTACTTGTCACGCGTCATGGTTGTCTTTTTATGTTCATCGTGGTTGCATCTTGTTGGTCGTCGAGTGGCGAGGTAGAGTCTAGAGTGTTTGTTACTTCTACACGCGCGCACACACCTTAAACAAACAAAAAAAATTCACTTGTTATCAGAATTGTTGTCGTAACGAGGAGGTCATTACATATGGTATCAGATCCGGTTTGACCCGCGACTTGGGATTCTCTACGGCGTTCATTGACATGACTAGATTGATTATACTATTGCTGATCGAGTTGATTGTGTGCGTGCAGGTAATCATTGTTAGAGGACGTCACGGAGGCAGACGACGGGGTGCTAGGGGGGGATGCGTGACGCCTCCAGTAGCATCCATGCCTGAGGGTCTAACCCCCAGGGAGGCGAGCAGGTTCTCGGCAGGAGAAGATAGCAGTTGGCGATGTTGTTGAGATGATGATATATTTTCAGCGCATGTCTGAGGCCCTAATCAGCAGATTGGACCGAGACGAGGCCAGGGCATCGACACCCCCTGAAGTTCTGTCGCACGCACCGGCCGTGACAGGTAGCATTCACCGTGAACTCAAGAAGGTAAAATTTCTCGAGTTCTTTGGTGCCCCGGACGGCGCAGCCGCCGAGACATGGTTGGAGAATATGGCAATGTGCTTCACACTTCGCGATTATACATCCAACATGAAGGTCCACATGGCGGTCTTTCAACTGAAGGGGAGCGCTCTTCTATGGTGGAAGACGCTCCTGCCGCAGCTGAACATGGTCGTTGAAGACGTGTCATGGGAACTGTTTGAGGAACGGTTCCGAGAGAGGTACCTTTCAGAGGAATTCATTGAGCGTCAGATCAATGAGTTAAACATGTTACAACAGGGAGGTCGTACGGTGCCCGAGTACGAGGCACGTTTTATGGAGCTTCTGCGGTATGCTCTGCACCTTAACACTGAGAAGATCAAAGTCAACAGGTTCGTGTTTGGCCTTAACAATAGTCTGCGTGCAAAGGTTAGGATCTTGATGCCTCAAACCTTGCACGATGCTGTCCAAAAGGCCCTCATAGCAGAGGAGGAGCTTATCAGTGGGGGTCAGACCAGGACTCCAACGAGACCCGCAGGGAAGAGTTCATCTGGTGCATCGGCGCATCAAGCACCATAGAGACATACCCCGGGATATCGTGGCTTCTAGAGGGGATCCACTTTTTCTACACCCCGACGACTGTTGCCTCAGCAGTGGAAACCTTATCGAGGACCACAGCACCAACAACAACGTCGCCCGCAGCAGCAACAATTTAGGCCTGTTCAGCAGAACAGACCAGGGTTTCAAGCTGGTGAGAATTCATCTTCTACTTTGGGTACCAGGACTATTGGGCCGAAGAAGGGGTGTTGGACGTGTGGGGAGTCACACTACCATTACGACTGTCCTGTGGAGAGGACCAGGGCGTATGGATCAGTCGAACCTGCTACCGTGGGAGATATGGGCAAGGCCCATCGGATACATGCAGCGGTGAATAACCGCCAGGTAGAGAACCAGTCGACTGTGCTCGAGACGACATGTACTATCACTGACCAGACCCTTAGTATTTTTATAGACCCAGGTGCTACTGAGAGTTTCATTTTTGGTGAAGCGCTAAAAAGGATTAAGGTAAAGGCAGTTGAACAAGATGAGTTTAGCTTCATGGAGATGGCTTCGGGAGCCAAATAGAAGGTTGGAGGAAAGGTTATGGGCTGTGCCCTTAACCTAGGAGAGTTTGTCATGAGGGTCAACTTGTACATCATGATCTTAGGATCTTATGATGTCGTGATCGGTATGGATTGGTTGGAAACGCATGGGGCGATCCTAAACTGTAAGATGAAACGGTTGAGCTTGGTTGACGATGAAGGAAAAAGACGTGTGATTGTAGGAAGGAACCAGGGAGTTTCCCTGCAGTTTGTCTCTTCCTTACAATTACGGAAGAGTATGCGCAAGGGGTGCAAATTTTATGCAATCCTCGCGCTAAACGAAAAGGGATTAGCGGAAGGTCTAGAACACCTTCCGGTGGTGAAGGAGTTTGCGGACATATTTCCAGAGGAGTTGCCTAGGATGCCGCCGGAAAGGGAACTGGATTTTACCATAGACCTGAAACTGGGAACCGAACCAATAGCAAGAACGCCTTATCGGATGTCGACCTCGGAGTTGCAAGAGTTGAAAATGGAACTGAAGGAGTTGTTGGACGTAGGACTGATACATCCTAGTGTGTCACTGTGGGGTGCACCGATTATTTTCATTCAAAAGAAGGATGGATTGTGGAGGATTTGCATTGACTACCGTCAACTGAACAAGGCTACGATCAAGAATCAATATCCCTTACCTAGAATTGACGATCTATTTGATCAAATGAAGGGTGCGACGGTGTTCTCCAAGATTGATTTTCGATATGGATATCACCAGTTACGGATCAAGGAGGATGACATCCCTAAGACCGCCTTTAAGATGAGATTTGGACATTACGAGTTTACTGTTTTTCCGTTTGGACTGACAAACGCCCGAGGGGTATTCATGAGTTTGATGAACGGGGTGTTCCGTGAGTACTTGGACAAGTTCGTCCAAGTATTCATTGATGATATTTTGATCTACTCTCGGACAATGGAGGAGCATGATGCGCACTTGCACTTGGTACTACAATGTTTACGAGAACACAAATTGTATGGGAAGTTGTCCAAATGCTCTTTTTACCAATCGAGGATTCACTACTTAGGGCATGTCATTTCCGGCGAAGGTATCGCCGTGGATCCAACCAAGGTTGAGGCTATTATGGAATGGCCTACGCCGATGAATGTCACAGAAGTGTGTATTTTTATGGGTTTAGCAGGATACTATCGACGGTTTGTCGAGGGATTTTTGGAGATAGCAAATTCGATCACAGAATTGCAAAAGAAAAACAAGAAGTTTGTTTGGACTGAGAAATGCGCAGAAGCATTTCGAAGGATTCAATATTTGTTGACAACAACGTCGATACTAAAGGTCCCTGACATGGACGCAGACTTCTTGGTATGCACTGACGCATCCAAGGAAGGTTTAGGCGGAGTCTTGATGCAGGATGGATGAGTGATTGCTTACATTTGGAGGAAGCTGAGAAGGCATGAGGAGAACTATGTGACGCATGATTTGGAGTTACTAGCCATTGTATATGCCTTGAAGGTTTGGAGACACTACCTTGTTGGACGAAAATTTGAATTAAAGACTGATCATTGTGGGTTGCAACACATTTTCATGCAAGGCGACCTGAACGCGCGACAACGGCGTTGGTCGGAATTGCTTAGCGAGTATGCCTTCGAGATTACTTACATAAAGGGAACAATGAACTGAGTGGCAGATGCGTTGATTCGGAGGCCACGCATCTTTTTGGTGTTGCCTCTTCAAACGAATTTGCATGAGAATATTCTCATTTTACAGCGTGACAATGACTGGTACAAAGAAGTCAAGGATTTTAGCGTACAAAACACGATGATGGTACCACGATATGAGGGATATTCATTGGATAATGATGGGTTATTGAGGTTTAGAGGTCGGATTTACGTACCGCCTAATGACAAGTTGAGGATGTTGATCCTGAGCGAGGCTCATAGAGCAGTTTACATGGCTCACCCAGGAGTTACGAAGATGAGGGCAGACCTTAAACCCTTATTCTTCTGGAAGGGAATGAAGGCCGACATAGTCAACTTTGTGGCTATATGTCTCAAGTGTCAGCAGGTAAAGGCTGAACATAGACACCTGACAGGATTACTTCAACCACATGCCATTCCAGAATCGAAATGGGAAGTTATTTCGATGGATTTTATTGTTGGATTGCCACTGACGGCAAGGAGACATGAATCGATTTTTGTAGTAGACACTCTGACGAAGAGTGCTCACTTTATTCCCGTGCATACGACGTATCAGGCACCTGACATAGCTAGAGCTTTCATCAGTGAGATTGTGAGGCTGCATGGCGTGCCTAAAAAGATTATATCCGATCGAGGATCGGTGTTTACCGAACGATTTTGGACAAGTTTCGAAGAGGCATTGGGAACCCAACTTAATCTTAGTACTGCGTATCACCCAGAGACTGACGGGAAGACTGAACGAATGAACCAAACCTTGGAAGACATGTTGCGCATGTACGTGTGGACCAACAAAAGTGTTGGGAGGAATTCTTGCCTCTAGTAGAGTTCGCTTACAACAACAGTTACCAAAGCACCATTAAGAGGGCGCCTTTTGAGTTTCTTTATGGGCGACCGTGTCGGATGCCCTTGAGTTGGGATCGGCTTGAGGATAGGGTCCTGGTGGGACCAGAAGCGATCCAAGAAATGGAAGAGAAAATGAAAACCATAAGACAAAGGATTAAGGAAGCGCAGGATCGACAGAAGAGTTATGTCGATGCGCACCGAGTCAACTGTAGTTACGAGTTCGGTGATCGAGTCTTCTTGTGGGTTAAACCGCATAAGAGTTCAATCAAGTTTGAATGGGGAGCTAAAATCTCTCTGAGGTTCATGGGACCTTTCGAGATTGTGGAGAGAAAGGGGCCCGTGGCCTATCGAGTAGCCTTGCCTGATTCTTTGAGGTGTATGCACGATGTTTTTCATGTATCTGTTTTGAGACATTATGTTAGTGATCCTACACACGTGATTGACATGAGTTCCTTGCAGGTATCGGATGAGGGAGCGCTCACGGCTGAGCCGGTCCGCATCTTAGATCATTGTGTTCGACAGTTACGATGTCGAACGGTAGATCAGGTCAAGGTCCAGCGGGACAGTTATAGTCCGCACTCGGCGACCTGGGAGGACGCATATGATATGCATCAACAATTTCCATTTTTGTTTGATAGATAGACTTATGATACCATGATACTTTTATTTCTGCATTTATACTGAGAAAATTCGGGATGAAGTTTATACCAAGAGGGGGTGTATGTAACATCCCACTCTGGAGCACTGAGAACCTTATTATTTGAGGAAACTTTCTCGCAAGTGATCTAGAACTTTTTGATGTTCGACCTTTTATACTTTATTATGATGCGATTGGCAGATGGCATGATGTGTTACTATTTGATGTAGACAGGTGCTATTGACTCAGTTGTATTGAGTGTGTAGGGTTTTGGACCTTGAGGATGCAGAGGCATCGATGGAACCCCTTGGAATCCGGATTGAGTCAGGGAGTGTGCTTTTGGGTTAATTTATTTACTCTAATATTTCATTTGATTCGATGATACGATGTTGACATCTCTAACATTATTGTTGATGATGCAGGCTGATGATAGCTTGCTGACCAGACTCACATATGGAGTAAAGGGGCCACACATGAGTTCCAGAGAGGTTGAGGGAGAGGGGTGGACAACAGCCCTGCCACCGCCTACTAGCACTCTTGTCGTGGCTCGAACTGTAGCTTAACGATTACCTAGTTTGAGAGGATCCATGATGTCGTGAGGGCAGACTGCGACAGTCACTCACGATGATTCTAAGGGGTGCGCAATAAGGCGGGGCACTTATTCCTTAGAACCGTTAGTCTCCCACAAGTTCACCTGGCAGAGTGTTGACTCCAGGGGTTATAGATGTCTACCAATCAGTCTAGTTGGTGAGTGGAACCCTTGGAGCACGTGGTGCATCCTGAAGGGCACGTCGCACAAAAGAAACTCAGTTGGCGAGTGGAACCCTTGGAGCACGTGGTGTATCCTGAAGGGCACGTCGCACAAAAGAAATTCAAGAGGCGAGTGGCACCCTTGGAGCACTTGGTGCGTCCTGAAGGGAAAGTCACAATAATATGGATGAAGGAGTCATCCTAAATAGCCCTAAGATATCAACACCTGAATAAATCCTTAAACAATACCCCTAACCAGGCGTCGCCAGTTCATAATTTGAGCCCTATGTCAAAAAAAAAAACATAATTCAAGACTATACATTAAATATTCATTACCCCTATGATTTGCAACCTCCACCTAATCCAAGGAGTTTCCTTCCTTAATTAAATACATGAAATGATAACTCCTTTAATTGAATTCCTGAAGTAATTCCTTCCTTAATTGCATACATAAGGCCCTTCCTCATTCCTAGTAATAAGTTTGATAATTTATCTTTTAGTGAAGGTACTACTACTTCGCCCTAACATAATAATCAAAACTCAACCATCTCCTAATAACAAGGCCATTATATTCTAGCTCACAATAGCTCTGCCATTGAAATAAATTTAGAATTTCATTTCCTACTAGCTAGCATTAACAATACAGGTGCTAATAATAAAATTAAACAAACAAAAAAAACCCCACTTAAGCTAATGTGAGTCTTCATAAAGTGTGTAGGGTAAAATAAAGAGATTTAAGAAATTAATTCAATTAGGTGGTTGCAAATTTGAAAAGAAGAA
>ML783643.1:466963-482852 GCA_009831015.1 Picea engelmannii
GGTGATTCGTCTTCTAATTCAATTTCGGTTTCAACGTCTTCTTCGACATTATGAGACAAATCTATTTATGTTTTTTGAAAAACATCAAATTGTAATTACAATCAATTATATTATTTACAATATTTTTAATTTGAATTCTATACGTTGAATTTTGTACTTTATGAATACAATCCCAATGTGTGTCGTGTGCTTGATCATCATATCTGCAAGCATACCTGGTTGAACTTCTTCTTGTCGAAAATCTCTATTGACATTATCATCGTTTATTTCTTCAATATTTGCACGTTCTTGTTTCTTTCTCCGATAAAGCTCTTTCCTTTGTTCTATTTGGCGAGTATCATCTCGAGTGCGATCATATATTCTCTTGCACAAACTTTTGTTTCCCATGATTTTTATAGTTATCTGTAAAAGATATGTTCAACAAAGACTTCACCTTGAAAAAATGCTCAACATTTATCTTTCAACATATACATTTTTATTCCAATAAAAACTTCAACAAACATCATTTACCTTATTCAAAAAAAACTAAAAAGATGTTTTGAAACTTTGTTTAAGTGTTTTTAAAAACCACCATGTATCGATATCGATTCTCCGATTAAGCCTATGGAACAGAGGGAAGAACTAAAGAAAGAAAAGAATACAACTGCAATCAGTAATAGAAATCCTTTGAAATCCCTATCCTCGAGCTTATATCTTTTTGTTCATTTGATGGATTGTGTTAAATTTGTTCGACCGAAATTCTATTGATACAATTTGGCATGAAAGAAAACCATACGACGTGTCATTTCATATTTTTCGATGGACGGAATTCGTTCGACAGTCTTTAGGCTGAAATAATTAGTTTTTTGGCTGAAAGACTTGGAAACCGTTCAGTTCTGACAGATTCCGTTAGATTTTAGTCTTTCGGCCGAAACATTATTTTTTCAAAGGAAATCGCAACTGAAAACTAAAACTAGAGAAATGCCCCAAGCATAATTAAACTTCATAGGTTGCGGACTCCTGCAAACATTGAGAATTTCGTTTCAAAAATGACACCAACATTTCCAAAATTGAATCTACCTTCAATTCGTATAATTTGTTTTCATTTTCTTTATTTTTATCTAATTTTATTTAATTTTTTAAAAAAATCACTACATAATATTTTTAGTAGACATTATGATTTGGTGAAATGAAATATCGGTATCTCAAAAAATATACAGTGAAAAAATTTGAAAAAAATATATTCATAATCCTTAAACTGTTCTTTTCAAAAGGGTATTTTTAAATTTTAGTTTTAAGTAAAAATTAAGATAGATACAAGGTGTATAAAAACATGTTTTTAAACTCTGCAACATTTTCAGCTTGGTCAACTTCAAAAAATTCTAGAAATTATAATATTCATCCGTTAAATTCAAAATAATAGTCATAATAAAATAGAGTCTATGTAGATTGTTGCAGTATATTTTGTTTCTTAAAAACATAAGTTTAATAATATATACATTGTTGTAGAAATAAGTAACTCATTATCATTCATTTCATGTTTAAGAAACATACTGTTAAACAATTGTCAAATTGACATATCAAATCATGATAAAACAAAATTGAAAAATAGTCATTGGAAAGCTAACAAAATTCTTCACAAGTTTTGTTTTTACTATAAAGTGAAATTCTAAATAAAAAAAATACTTTTGTATGACGAAAGTTGAATAACTTGTGAAAATGCAGTTTTATTTCTCATAAAACAAGAAAAAGTGTAACCCATCTTCATGATTTCACCCGTTGAGGATATGCTTTTAGAAAGAAAAATCATAATTGAGACCAACAGGTTAAAGACTCATATGGCAAGGACATTTGATATGAAACATCTAGGAGAAACAAGGAAGATTTTGGGCATGGATATATTCAAAGACAAGAGGAATGGTAAGCTTTGGTTGTCGCAATAGAAGTATGTTGAGAAGATACTTTTGAGGTTTGGTATGAACGATGTGAAACCAGTTTCAGTCCCTTTGGCTTCCCATTTTAATATTTCTTCAAGTTTATGTCCTAGTACAAAACAATAAAAGGAATATATGTCTCGAGTACCATATGCTAATGCAGTAGGAATTCTAATGCATGCGATGGTTAGTACAAGGCCAGACATTTCACATGCATTTGGGGTTGTCAGCAGGTTTATGGGAAATCCAGGTAAAGAACACTGGGCAATAATGAAATGGGTTCTTTGGTATCTGAGGGGCACAAGTGATTACTGTATCACCTATAACAGTGGTCATGAGTTAGTCTGTGGATATGTTGATTATGATTTTACAGGTGATTTGGACAAGAGAAGGATGACTTCACGGTATGTATTTACTCTTGCAGGTGGAGCTATTAGTTGGATTCCAAAGCTACATAACATCATCGCTTTATCCACTACAGAAGCAAAATACGTAGTTTCTTTGCATGCTTGCAAAGAGACAGTTTGGTTGAAATGTTTGTTTGGTGAGTTTGGAAGGATGCAAGACAAAGTGAAGTTACTTTGTGATAGTCAATGTGCTATTCACTTGGCTAAGAATCCAACCTATCATAGTAAAAAAAAACATATACCTAGAAAGTACTATTTTGTAAAACAGGTCATTGATGAAGGTTGAGTCTCTCTTGAGAAAGTGCATACAAAAGAGAACTGTGCAGAGATGTTCACAAAACCAATATTGTCAGAGAAGATATGATGGTTCTTGGTTTCTCTTGGTTTTCATAATAGGTGATGAACAAAGAAAAAACAAGGTATCAGGTTAATTCTTGTCAAGGTGCAGATTGTTGGAAACCGATGACAACGAATTCTTCCATGAATAGGATTTCAGATCCTATAATCTAGTGTTGGTTGTAACCAATACGACCAAGTTAGAATATGGATGAAATTACATTTAATAATCAGTTTCTAATGTACATTGTTATAAATTGATGTATGCCCATAGAGGCTGAGGTGAGTGAGATGAGTGTGAGCCTGCTATAATCTCCTTGATCTGAATAATAAGCCAACTGATACCTATGCTTGGTGGACGTAGCCCAACGTTTGGGTGAATCACATAAATTGTTGTGTTTCTTTTCTGCATTCTTATTGATTGTCTTATGTGATATTTTTTTTTTCGCATTTGAAAATACAAGAGAGAGGATTCCTCTATAAATAATTCTGAAGGGGCTCCTCCTGATTATTTTTTGGAGGCTGAAGTTCCCCGCTATGTCCACATCCTCAGTTCAAAGTCCATATGATATATCTTTCTAACTACCAGACTCGAGTGTGAAGGTGCGCAATGGAATGAACTAATAGAGTGTGAAGGTACACAATGGAATGAAAGGGCCATTCTAACTGCTAGACAGTGCTGGAAATAGTAATTACAAGTCCGTGAGAATTACAAGTTGATGAGATTTCAGTCAGTCAGTTAGTCTACAAATACAAATTCGTAAGTCTACTCAAATCAGTTTTTTCATTCGACAAGCAAGGGATTTATTTAATAATGTCGATTTTAATCTTTCTCATGTCCAGCAGTGGTATTTATTGACATCTTTATTGTTGAGTTAGTTTTTTTTGGTTCTACAGGAAGTCTCAGTCTTATCTATATATGTTTGATACTATATGATGTTGATATGAAGAAGAAGAGAACGATATGCATAGAACATGAAATAAAAAATGGTAGCTGAGGATAGTGTTGGCAGCCCCACATGATTTTCACCTTTTAAAGCGACAAATAATAATTCATGTAGCTCCCTACGCTTTTTCATGTAAATATTGCTATTTGAAGGTGACTTTTCGGTTGTAAAAGGGTGTTTAGATGGTCCCTATATTATTTTCGTTTTCATGCTTCATTCATTATTGAAAGCATGAAGGAAGCATTGAAACTCATAATTGTATTGCAATTGTATCTAGGGATCATGTCTCTAGAAGGGTAAATGCTCTTACAAATCTTTAATGAATGTTGTTTTTCTTTGAAACCTATCATATATTAATAAAACAATTGTTTTAAGTTGCTCATGGATTAGAAGATATATCTTGAGTAATTGAATGATACACCCAGAATCGATCGGCAATGGACCATAGGTTTTTTTCATTTATAATTCTTGGTAAATCATTTTTCATTTTAAATTACCATTATGCTTTGGTTTGTAAAACACCTCTTCTCCTAACCTTAGCAAATCAAATTCACCCATTACACAATGATGAGATTCAAACACACTTGGTCGTATATTGTAATCTGTTTGAGGTGTCAGTTCAAATCGATACATTCATCATCACAAACCAGAGTCTCGAGTTTCGCTGTGTACTTAGAACACTCATTACCCATAATGTCCAAATTTTCGTGGCTTAAAACCCCTTATGATCTCATTCTGGTCGCACTAGGGTAATGGTGAGTTTTATTCCTTTGGTTTTTTCTCTGGTTTCCTCTATTTTTGAAACCCTTCATGCTCATAGTGAATTTTGTCTGCCTTCGTGACTGCCCGTGCAGACCCTTATGGCCCCTGTTGTCCATGTCGAACCAAATGGCTCCCAAACCTTGCTTTTGTATCACGATGCAAGTGAAGACCTTAAGAGTTAGGGTTGGATTGAGTTTCTAAAGAAATTCTAGGGTTACAACTTCCAAGCATCCCAGGAGGTCCATGAAAGATCTGATTCTAAGATCAAAACGTTCTTGGCATGGAAAGACCCAAATTACCCTAAATCGGATATCAGACAGACTTATGATTTTGTAAATAACCCGCCACCATGCCTAAAACATAACAAATATTTTCCAAGAATCAAACTTAGTCAAAAACCCACAGTTGATAGTGGTAGTGTTTTGACCCACAATCATGTGTTTCCTCAACCAACTATCCCAGCTCCACACTGCAAAGTGTGCTTACACTAGATTGGCCAATATTACACAGATGTCCCCATCCTTCAAGCGAAGATCAAGACCCTTACGAATTGGAATGAATTATTAAAAATTGAAAAACATGAGCTCGAGATCAATGCACAAAGGCAAGGAAAACGTTTCAAAAGGACTCGCAATGTCATAATAAAAAATGAGTGTGTCAAAGTAATGATTAACTCTAAGATTCTATGATTCAGATTTAGTATTCAATTGAAAGGTAAGATTTGTTGTTTATATTAGTTATTATTTTATTGTTATTTAATAATTAATATTGATTGATTTATATTTATGTTGGTTAAAATAAGACTAGCTACAAAATCAACAGATTTTGTAGCCAGTAAATTAGAATGTAAAATTTTGGAAAATATTAGTTAAATAAATGTATAATTTGTTCATTTGGTTTTATTTCAGGATATCATGTATCTTGTGGTGATCTCAAAATATGGAGTATTTATGGACTTAGTTAATTAGCCATTTCTTTTGGCTCATTTTGTAAAACAAAAGACAAAACTTTTATAATTTTGGGAGATATAGTTTGATATTGAGTAGTTTTGTGACCCTCTATTTTTGTAACTAGTAAATCATCTTTAGATTTGATCCTATCCTACAAGATAGGATGTTTAGTTTACAAGAACTCTTTAAATACTACAATTTTTTGTAATGAAGCCATCTTAGCCTGGGGCTGAAGGTGGATGATTAATTCACAAACTTGAATGGAACAAAAATTTGCATTTTAGCTTTAGCTTCATGTAAATGGTGTTTTCATTTATACTTTGTTTATCCTGATAAACTAATATTTTTTTGATAGATTTGGACTTCACAATCTGTTATGTTTTGGGGTAATTCTTTTATAAATATTGTCCATATTTGATGCTTCAGATATTAACAGTGTGATCATCCATTCAACTTAAATGACATGATTTCTCTTTAAGTTTTAGTTGAATAATTAAATGCAACATTGTTACAATCAGATTTATCTTAATGTAATTGCTTGCAATCATAAGATCGCAACACCTATTCGTACCATTCATTCTGTTATTAAAACTCAACTACCAACACATTGTTCTGCATTTATTCAAAATAGTCTTAAGGTTCATTGCAGGTTTGTCTCTTGGACATGGTAGTTGGATGTTATCTAATCATGCAGATGCTTGGATACATATCTTTAACTCACTAACATGTTAGCTCATTTTCATTTTTCTATCATTTATTTATAACTAAAACTCGAATGTATGGTTTGTCTTTTGACTATCCACACGTTTCTATTTCATAGTATTTTTTCTTATCAGTTTAGATTTATAAAGGAAAAATGAAAAAATATTTTATGTGCTTTCTTTATGTGCTTCTTCGAAGCAATCATTTTTTACATTGAGTTTCATAAGTTTAGATTAAAACTTACAGTGTGTATACCATGTACAAAAGTAAGATAAGTAAATATGTTGTTTAAATATATCTACAATAGTAACATTATACGTATGCACACATATATATAGTGATTAGTTAATAGTTAGTTATTTCATTTATTTTATTTGGTTTTTTTAGGAATTCTAGATTGGCTAACAAAGCCATTAAATCCATTGGAACAAGTTACACCAAATGGCTTGGGTTATTTATACAACCCCGGACTGGACTTGTTATTCTAGTTGACGGATGGTCAATTTCACCCATCAACAAATGGCGCTAGAAGGAGGGCCACACTAACAAGATGGCCTTGTAGGATCCTTTATTTCAAGTGTATTCAATTTCCCCATGGCTCCCCAAATCATTGTGTTGGAACATGACTTCCACTTCTCACTACCAGTTATTCCTAAAAAGATAGCTAATCTCTTTTCATAACTCACCTTTGATGGTGAAGGGAACACATCTATAGCACACCATATTTCTAAATTTCTTTATAAATTTTTAAAACATAAGATCATTGATCCTAATGTCACATGTAGATTGTTCAGCCTCACTTTTCGAGGTCGGGTTAGATGTTGGTTTGAATCTTTTCGTGTTGATTCTATTCATTCTTTGTCTGAGTTTGTAATTGAATTTTTATCAGATTTTAACAACTATGACTATGCTAAATTAAGTGAAGAATTAAGTCGCTTAAGGAAAGAAAATGGTGAATCATTCAATGATTTTGCAATTAGGCTCATTCATGTTTGTACTAGATTCCCTTTGAAAGAAATGTTGCTTTTTAATGATTGGTTTGAGTATCTCGTTTCTCTCTCAGACAAGCAAGATCAATCAATGGTTAACCAATCTGAATTGAGCACTAACACTCAATCTCAGGATGGTTCAAATTTTGATGTTGATCTTGAAGATTTTGAAGCACCACAATTTTTGTCAACTTCTTTCTTTTTGGAAAATCATGAGCAACATCATCTTTTACAAAATGCAATTGTCACCTCTAATCATTCATTGTCAACAATGTCTCCTCTTGTTGAAGAAGGAACCTTGACTTTAAAAGACTAAAGTTGTCACACTCTCATAGATTTTATAACTGTTTCTAAAGTAAAAGAGGCCGAGTGTAAAGTTGATAATCATATAGACAATAAATCTTCCCCTAATTTAGCTGAAAAAACCCTAGATCAATCAATAGGAGAAAAAATCATTAGCCAGACTATTAATCAACCTTCTATCTCTAGTAATTTTCCCTCAATTTTTCTCCTACATAATGAACCAAATTGTGTCTTAGAAACTGTCTTGTATTCTTTGGAAGAGAATACAACAGAGGTTGATCAGTTTATACAAGAAGAGGGGACAAAACCATATTTTGAAACGCTTTTACCTATCATTTCAAGAGATGGATTTTGTCTCCTCAATTCTTCTACCTGTTATTCCTTGTACCCTAATAGTTTTTATTCTAATGTTCTGCGATTACATGTTCCATATTAACTTGGAGAGAATTCAACATTATATAATCAGGCACAAAGAAATTACTGAATAGAAGATAAAGAAAGAAATATTTTTTCCCATCAACATGTTAATTTCTATTCTTATCAATTATCTGTGGGTAAATCAAGAAATGATTTGAAAGAGTCCAAAATTGCATCTTCCATTGATTCATATCAATTTGTGTTTCGAGATGGATCTAAATTTTTCCATGATCAATTATTTGAGGTTGAGAAATATAATCAGCCAAATATTACTACCAATGATGATTATTCAAAAATATTGGTCGTTCCATCTACTTCACCTCAAATAGTTAACCTTGAAATATCTAAGCTCAATGGAAAGTTTCAAGAGAACGAAACACTTATTTTCTGATCGAGAATCATGATAAGTTCTCGCCATATTGATCCGACCTTTTTACAAGATTCTTTCCTTGATAGTCTAATACTTTATTCTCACTAGGAATATTTGTCGCATGTGAATTCTTTCAAACAATCCCATGTCGGTAATTGCATTCATCATGATAGTATTGTAGATTGGTTGGAGTATTCATATCTCGAAAAAATTTCAGGGAATGGTAAGATTACCTTCACTTCATTTAGATATCAAGGAGGTAACTTTAACACACTCATTTTATATCTTCAGATGGAGAAAATATGGAATGAAAGGAAAATTGTCAAGAGGATGGGGCAGTTCAGTTTAGGCTGATGGTTATGTCAGGCCCCCATAACTGTCACAACCTTCATAATCTCATTTTTTCATATTTTTTTAACCCATATAATGACAAAATTGTCGAACGGATGGAGGATTCACACAACAAGAATGTTCAAGGGAATGGTAAGATGATGCTTGCCTTGTTTTTAAATGGTGATGATAAAGGTGAGTATGATATATTTTTATCATTTTTCGATATACTACCATTCTTGTTAGTAATATGTTATTTTGTTTCTACTGTAGGATTGGAGTTACTCCAATGGCTACATTGGAAGCATGACTTCACGTAGTATTTTGATTTGTTTAGTAGTTAGAGTAAGTTAAGGAGTAGGTTTTAGTTTAGTTTTATTCATCACTGTTTCTCTTTGTAATAATGCAGTCGTGAGCATAAGTGGGTGCACCAAGAGAACCATAATATGACTGTTGTCAGGGAAGTCTGCTTGATCCTTTTCTCTCTACTTTTTGTTGAATATTTCTTTTCAAAACCGCAATATTATTATGAAAATTTTAAATGAAAAGTAAAGAGATAAATAAATATGAATTGTAAATTCAACCCTGACCCAAGGTACCACGAGTAGGAATGCATTCACATAAATGAGGACATTTGTTTATTTTCTTTCAGTCTCTCAAGAGATATTTCGCGTGATGTATTCAGATCCACCTTTGTGCATATTTTTTCTGCTTTGATTTACTTTTATTTTCTGATTTTGGTTCTTTTTTTGTTTGTTTTCACTGCTTTTTGGTTAAACTTATGTCTGTGTCACCTTTTAGTCCGTGGAGGGAAACCAAAATGCATGTCTATGAAGAAAATGTTAAGGTCTTTTCAAGAGAATCAATGTTGTGAATCACTAAAACACAGAATAGCTAAAAGGAAATTTTTGTTTGAAACAGATTTCTTGGTCTCACTTTATAATTATGAGAAGACATGACCATCTTTAAAGATTTTTACATTGTCCTTGATTTTAAAGAAAGAAATTCAAGTATGCCTTCCTGTCCTCAGAAAATTAGTTTCATCAAGAAACTAATCTCAGATCATAATGAAGGTGATTAAGAAGAAAATTAAAGGCTGGAAAATAGCAAGTGTTATAAGGACTGAAATTTTCAACATCACCCCGCTCTTCTGAATATTTTTAAAGTTATACCAGATTGTAAACAATATCTTGAGAGTTGTGGAAAGTGTTTGTAAACCCGTCGGGACACTGAACAGGTCTAATGGTAGTGGGTAAATGCATGCATGATGCCAAGAAAAATTAATTGAGGTACTGAATAGGACCGTTCAAAACAAAGCAATGTCAGGTTGAAGAAAATTCTCAGGTATAAATTTTGATATTGGTCATAAGCATCCTTCATTTTGAATTGAAATTTATTGGATAGGGTCGAGGTGTCAAAGTGGGTTAATTGACATCCATGCCGAGGTTATGGATGCCTACTAGAAGCAGTGGCCTTGTCAACAGTATCGAAGCCATGGAATTGAACATCGTTTCTCTCATTTTTAAAATTTGTCACTGTATTTCAGTTGAACAAGAAGATATCTGAACCTGGACTGTGTAACGATCCTTGAAATGCTTGATGTCCTTCAACTATTTTTCATCTGTAATCATTCTAAGAATTCCTAACATGAACTTGTCAGTGATGCAGAGATAACTGCTCCTCTTAGTAAGTCACCATTGTTGGTAGCCCCACACAGTTTTCACCTTTTAAAGCAACAAATAATCATTCATGTAGCTTCCTATGATTTGTCATGTAAATATTCATGTAAGGTGAATTTTCAGTTGTAAAAGGGTGTTTAGATGGTACCTATTTTATTTTTGTTTTCATGCTTCGTTCATGACTGAAAGCATGAACGAAGCATTGAAAATCATAATTGTATTGCAATTGTATCTAAGGTTTATGTATCTAGAAGGGTAAATTTTCTTACAAATCTTTAATGAATGTTGTTTTTCTTTGAAGCCTATCATATACCAATAAAACAGTTGTTTTAAGGTTCTCATGGATTATAAGCTATATCTTGAGTACTTGAATGATACACCTAGAATCGATCAGCAATGGAACATAGGTTTGTTTCATTTATAATTCTTGGTAAATCATTTTTCATTTTAAATTATCGTTATGCTTTGGTTTGGAAAACACCTCTTCTCCTAACCTTAGCAAATCAACTTCACCCATTACACAATGATGAGATTCAAACACACTTGGTCGTATCCTATACTCTATTTGAGGTGTCAGTTTGAATCGACAGATTCATCATCACAAACCAAACTCTCGAGTTTCGCTCTGTACTTAGAAAACTCATTACGCATAATGCCCAAATTTTTATGGATTAAAACCCCTTATTCTCTCATTTTGGTCACACTAGGGTAATGGTGAGTTTTATTCCTTTGGTTTTTCCTCTGGTTTCCTCTGTTTTTGAAACCCTTCATGCTCACAGTGAATTTTTTCCGCCTTCGTGACTGCCTGCCCAAACCCTTATGGCCCCTGTCATTAGTGTCCAAACAAATGGCTCCCAAACCTTGCTTTTGTATGACAATGCGAGTGAATAACTTAAGAGTCAGAGTTGGGTTGATTTTCTCAAGAAATTCTAGGGTTACAACTTGAAAGTAACCCAGGAGTTTGCCCACTCTTTCGATGGATTCCAAGCCAAAGTGGGTGATGTTCAATTAGAAATCACTGAGGAAATTATGAGTGAGGCAATGGGCCTTCTCCTTACCAAGAAAAAATGGTTTAAAAATTCCAAGTTGGAGGAGGTGCCATGGAGTCTGTTCGTTACCTCTCGGAAAATCCAGTGTTTTGACAAAGGTATGCCAATATCTCTATTGAAGATTAGGTGGCATGGTTTATTGGAAGTGTGGAGGCAATTCATTACATGTGAAGGTCGCTATGGTCATGTTTTCCTTTACCTCATAAGACTATTAATTCTCTTCATCGGTTTTCAATTAAACATGCTATTTTACTTATTGAGGAGTTTATATAAAATGGCTAAGAGATATAAAAGGAAAAGTTTGAATTTCATTTTATTCCACCATGGGTTAATTAGGTTGTTGTTAGTCCATCATTTTAAACTATAGGGTGATGATTGGGATAATTTCCTAACTCGCAACGACTTTGTTACATTAAACCCTATAGAGATGCCTATGGTTGATAAGACTATGTTGGAAAGGTCTCTTATTCCTTCTAGTGACAGACCAGTTTTCTTATGTGAATATCCCTATGATAGGGCTACGCTCGATTAGCCTATGTTCGAGAAATAGGATGCTGACCCTTGGGTCATTAAATATCCTGAGCGTGAGGAGTATGTTTTCCCTAATACCATTGCAAATATTGTCAATAAACACTCGCACAAACTGTCAAAGAAGAATCCAGACATAGGGTTTAATAACAAAATGACTAGGCAATTAATATTGAGGATCCTAAGAAATAGATCAAAATCTCATGTGAGCTTTATCGAATTGATTTAGGTCCACGAAAGCTTTGATTCTGATATCAAAAATCTCTTGGTAGGGGAAGACCCAAATTACCCTAAATTGGATCTCAGTCAGACTTACGATTTTGTAGATAACCTGCCACCATGCCTGAAACATAACAAATATTTTTCAGTAATCAAACTCAGTCAAAAACCCACAGTGGATAGTGGTAGTGTTTTGACACACAGTCATGTGTTTCCTCAACCAATTGTCCCATCTCCATAGTGTAAAGTGTGCATACACTGGATTCGCCAATATTACACAAATGTCCACGTCCTTCAAGCAAAGATCAAGACCCTTACGGCTCAGAATGACTTATTCACAATTGAAAACCTCGAGCTCAAGATCAATGCAGAAAGGTAAGGAAAATGTTTCAAAAGGACTGAAAATGTCATAATAAAAAGTGATGAGTGTGTCTGTAACAACCCTAGTAGAATATATACTTAGGGATTGTTAAGTAAAATATTTATTAAGTAATTAATTTTTCCTAACATGATTAATAACTACACAACAATTGGTCTAATGATATTAATTAAGTATTTATTAATTAATTAAAGGTTATAATTTTGATTAATTAATTAATTAATTAAATACCTATTACATTTAATAACATGAGTATTAAATATAAAAGATGAATAAGTTATATTTTTTAAATTAAAAAGTCACGTACACGGAAAGGGATAACATATTAATTACAAAAGGATAAAATATTAAAGGGGATAAGAGGCATTAACTATGAAAGGATAAGATAAGGTAATAAATGGGTAGGTGGAGAAGTAAATGAGGGGGAAGTCGGTGAAGGAGGCATATGGAGGGGAAGGAGGTTACGAGGGGATCATTCTACGTGAGCTTGGGGATGGATTTTTGGGGATCTTGGATTTGCAGAGAGGAGTGGAGATTTGGAGTTGGATTGGATCAGTACAGGCATTGGTTGCTGGAGGATTTGGGCACGGTGGCCAGGATATCCATATGATATCCTGGAGCTAGGAAGGTACCTAGTTGGCAGGGTGGAACTAGGTTTTGGGCAGTGTTTACATAGTGCAGCAGCTGTCAAGAAGGCAAGCGGACAAACATAGGGTTATTAGCATCAGACCCAGGTATTTAAAATTTTGTAATTGTTTTTATTATGTTAGAAAAATTTAATATTCGTTGTTAAATCTATATGCAAATATGCTCAATTAAAGGAATTTGATAAATTTTACTATTTTTCTCAATATAGAAGAAATTTATGAATTTCCTGAAATCAATACTGTTACAATTATGTAATTATTTGATGTTAAATCTATTCGGCCCCTACACATGGTATCGGAGCTCCTCGTTCACAATCTGGGGCCTTAAGGGCCAAATTCCTAGTTCCAACTCCAGCTCCGCCTAACCTGCAAACCAAACGTATTATTATTGTGATTATATATAAACAAATCTAAATATATATGAATGAATTACATATTGAAAATGAAAAAAAAAACATAAAAAACACAAACGAATTTACCAAAGTAAAACAAGCAACTAAGGTTGTTTGAAGGTAAGATACATTTACAAAATCCTTCGTAATCAAAGGTAGATTCCGATTTTACTAAGTAAAAAAATGTAATCCTTAAATGTTTTCATAAAGGCCTGGGAAGTGGGAAGTAGACAAATGAAAGCATGGTCAGGTTCTTCCAGAGAAAAGCTAATCTAAAAACTATTATTTTAGGCATTATGAATCCCTAAGTAGTGCTCCTTGTATGATCGTCAACTTTCAGGTACTCTATTGATCAAGAATGCCTATAGGTATAACGTATAAAAGGCAGAGGTCGTCATGTACAAGAAAAAAAAAAATTCCCCTTAACATAACTCTATTTCTCCCATGAAAAGATAAAAAAATAAGAAGGAATTGTTCAATGTTTTCAAAGAAAAAGAGTGACATAAAATCATTAAAAAAACCAAAAACCAAAATGCCAATCAGGTTGTGGTTTACTGGTGAAGACAGTGGCATATCAGTACACCCATGAAGGTTCGACAGCCGTGGAAACAAGAATAAGCGGTTGGGAGCAGGTGCAAGTCCTGGATGTTGACTGGAGAATACCCCCTGCTGTAGCAGCTTAATTGACCCCTTCGGGCCAGTGTAACCATTGATTTGACTTGAAAGGAAGAACATGAAAAAATAAAGTGCAAAAGAGTACCAAAACTCTCACAAATTGGATCCTTAGGAAAGAATCCATACAACAAGGACGAAATAAAAATAGTACCAAACCCTAAAGCTAGGATTCGAATTTCTTTCTGAAAACAAACATATGCACCCTTAAATGGTAATCAAATCTATGTGCAATATGGTTACTACAGAAGGGTTTTGAGTTCAAACCCTCTTGCATTCACAAAGGAAACACCTGATAACCAAAAATAATTAATGTCAATAAAGTATTTTAATTTAACAAATTGCAGGGAATAAGTTTCATTAGTTTTGTAAGACTAAAAAAAAAACAACAACATTGTACTCGATTACTCATTCCACACATTATAACGCATATTTAAATGTATTTTTCATATATTCGTCGATATTAAGGCACCCATAAAAAATTCAAGGCATCTGGCGCAATAATTTATATAGCTTAAAGCTATTTAAAGACATGTTCGCCTTCTATCACTTTGAAGTCAAATAAATTCAGTTATTCAGCGACGTCCTATCTGATTGTGATTCGAACCTGAATTTGGATGAACCTATCAGCTCAAGTCTCAAGATCTCTGAGTTTGAAAATGAAAGAGGACTTTATAAGTTGAATCTTAGGGTTTTATTGAACGACTTACAAACTTGGAGGGCTCCAGTATAGAGATCATCCTGATGGGATCCTCGAGCAATAGGTGTGTGGCCTGCATCTTCGCTTCCTTCGGCTACAAGAATCCTTCTGAGATGAGACACAAATGTCTCCTATGTACAATTAACCAACCAGGGCTATAAAACTAAATACCCACTTCGCTTCTGATGCTCCACAAATTTCTCGTCACCTTATTATTCATAAGGATTCCCTGCATGACACCCCACTTTAATTTTAACGATTCCTTGATACTTTTCATTGGGTTCTCTTGTAGCCTGATTTTGGAGACCCGTGCTTGTTTCTATGGCCTTTTTACACCAGTTTTTGCTATTTCAAAGTTTTGGGTAAGATGACGAAATGGAGAACATGAAAACCTGATGCGTGGGTGAATTTGGACTTGAAGAGTGGGTATAAGAACAAACAACGTGCTATCATAAACAACAAATGAAATACCTATCAGTGGAGATTTAGAAAGACAACCCCCCCAAAAAAGGGGGGCTTAACTCAAAGACATTGCACATTGCAGATATCTCATTTCGTCCTAACTGTATTAAAACTTCGAATATTCGCTGGACTCAAAACTATGCAATGAATCCCCAACCAGCCAAAAAAAACAAAAATTAGATCAACAGACCGCCAAAATAAAATCTAAATGCATTGATTCCCAATGAAAATTAGACAAAAAAAAAACAATCTACGCACCAGAACGCAAAGAGGAGAAGATTTTGTAGGTGGGGGAGCCCCGAAAATGAGAAATTAAGGGAAAGCCGAGGATTTGAAGAGCATGTGGAAACTTCAGCCATGACCACTAATGAGACCGACCTCAGGAGTGTGTGTATCTAAGAATTTTGGAAGAGCATCCTACGTTGATGGCGGTCATTACCAACAATAGTGCCAAGAGTAGAGGAAAGAGGCCAGAGACGGTAGAGGAAAGAGGCGGAAGTGAGGCTGCGTTAGGGTTAAGAAACAACTTAGGTGGTTGGTACTAAGAGCTGGAGGTCGGGCACGTGGGCCTCATGCCAGAATCCCGACCTTAAAGGCTGCCAGATAATGCCTCGTTTCTCATTAAGTATTAAGCACATTAAACTCTCGCCATTATATTTTTTATATATATTAATGTTTAGTTTAATAGTTTATTTAAAAGTATTAATACGCCTTTTGAATAATTAAATTTTTTTTT
>ML783643.1:485101-551085 GCA_009831015.1 Picea engelmannii
CCTTATGAAAGCATTGTCCTCAATGCTTGATGTACAACCATATACCAGGGTCCCATGGATAATTGTGGACCATAATGCTGAAGAAGACTGAAGAACCAAGGTCCCATGTAGAAAGGAAATCCACCATGCTGAAGTAGTCCAACAACTATTCTAAGCCTGGGTCCCATGTCCAAGTGCTCATGTGAACTCCCTGTGGAAGATTTTGGAACCCAATAATCAACTCCAAATGATGCTCTAAAGACTGACACCTATCTTGTGGATCCAAATAAGAAGATCCATCCACATAGTGGAAAAGGGTCATAGCAGAGTCTAGAATGAATAATACCACTGTAGAATATGTAGACTGAACGCTGGTAACTAGCTCCTAATGTGGGACATTGATGTTCTCCACAGAGGGTGGAGTAGAGTCATCAAATAAAATATGAAAGTGGTTATCATCCCAGAAATGACAATTATCCATATACCAATCATCACAATCTTCCTCAAAATCTTACCAAGCATATATTTCTTGATTATACTCATCCCTAAGGCCCTCCATAAGAAATATCTCATGTATTTTATTCAATGAATCTTGAATACTACGAAAAGTATCATTGAGGCTGTCTGTGAGGCTGTTTGTGAGGTTGTGTGTGAGGCCATGTACAAATGCATCAAATCTGTCATCCAATGTGTGAAACAATTGGGATTTGAATGATTCAATAATTTCTTTCAGGTTTTGAGAAGAAATATCCATTTGAGCATCCTATGAACTCACCCAATAAGTTACGACAGAAAATCGCGGTTTTTTCTGGAAAAACCCTAAACAACTGTTGAAGTTAAAATGCTCATAACTTCACTTCCCGGACTCCGTTTCGGCTGATTTTTTTTTTTTTTGAAATTGGGTGAAATTTTGAGAGGAACTCATATCTATAATTTTTTTGAGAAAATTCGGCCTCCAGCTGCTACAAAAATAAAAAACAAATCGTGTCGCCGTCCGCGGAAAAAACACTAAAAAATTGCAGATTTAAAACTTCAATATCTTGACCTTCCGGACTGCGTTTCGGATGATTTTTTTTTTCATCTTGGGTGTTTTTCTGAGAGGAACTCAGATGTACAACCTGTTTTGACAAATTTTTCACATAAATATACCAAAAAGTTCTGGAATGTCGAGGCCCTCTTTTTTCTTCTCCGAAAAAAAAAATCTGCAAAAATAAAAAATATTTGCCCACAATGTCTGCCAATGAAAGTGCTCCGATACCACTTGTTATGAACCAATACTGAATAAAAAAGAACCACAACAGATATATAAAAAAAATATGAAAAATCTCCTTTATTACTATCAAAACCATTGAGGTAGGGCAACACCGTACAATGGATCCTATTATGGAAGGGATCCTCTCCTATTCACTTGCCTCTTCGAGGGGGCATCCTCGTATTGAGCTACCACTCGAAATAAAATATTTCTCTTCATGTCTCATTACATTGCTTGAACCTCTTTATATAGTGCTACCATCACCTAAGAACATTCTAGAGGAGGAATCTTCTAGAAGTAGAAACTTCTAAGAAGTCCTCTTACATTTATTATATCTAATTACCTATTTATTATATCTAACTACCACCGTGGACCTTATTTAATAATATAGTGGACATAGTCCACCTTACATTGAATGACCTCCACTATTATCACTATGGGCCCTCTAGGCCCCCCCACTACCTGTCTAGCTACCTTAAAGGGGGTACAATACCGACATTTCCGCATTGCCCGGGGTTCATAGGGAAGGACCCGAGGACATTTCCTAGGGGAGGGGGCTCAAGGCCACTGCCATATGGTAACAGATTTGTGCCAAGGACAATAGTTTTAGGGATTTCAATGGCAGCGAGTGCAGCATCTCGTTCATCGCCAACGGTGCAGACAGGTCCACGACCATCCCAGGGAACAACTAGTAGGGGCAGGGGTTCCAGGGGAGGGAACTCATTTCAGAGGCAGTAACATAACAATGCACATGTTCAATCTTGTGTTACCTGTTGGGGGAGTGGAGGACCCCATTAACGACGTGACTTCCCAGAGTTAAAATCAAGGTTTTTGCATAGAGAAGTAAAGGCACCGATGGGGAGAGCAAGTAGAAACCACCATATTTACACAGTGGTTAATAACTGCCAGGCCGAATATCAATCCATGGTGGTGGAGTCATCAGGTACGCTAAATCATATCAATGTCAAGATTTTGTTTGATTCTGGTGCGACAAATAGTTTCATTTCACCATCTGCATTAGAAAAGAGTGGGTTGGCAACCTACGAGCACGATGAATTTAAACAGGTCGAGATGGCTTCGGGGGAAAAACAGGCGGTAGGACCTAGTGTCGATAATTGTATAGTAGACCTGGGAGTGTGTACTACTAGGTTGAAGGTATACGTCACTGCTCTCAGAGCATATGACCTAATCATTGGAATGTATTGGTTAGCATCTCATCAAGCTTTGGTAGATTGTTTCGCAAAGAGGGTGCTTTGTGTTGATGATGAAGGAAGACCAGTATAGATCCAGGGTGTATAGAGAAAAGTGTCGTTACGCTTTATATCAACTATGAAGGTTAAGTGATGCTTGAGGCAAGGGTGTCGACTTTATGTAGTGGAAGCATTGAATGAAAGGAAGGGACCCTCATTGGATCAGTATCCGGTATTGTCAGAATTTCAAGATGTTTTCCCGAACGCGTTACCATGGTTACCTCCTGAGAGGGAGCTTGATTTTACCATTGAGCTAAAACCTGGTGCAGAACCAATTTCCAAAACTCCGTATCGGATGAAAACACCAGAACTTTGTGAGTTTCAAATGTAGTTGAAAGAGTTACTGGACTTAGGGATAATAAGGCCCAGTGTATCACCTTGGGGAGCACCGATAATTTTTGTAAATAAGAAGGATGGATTCTTACAACTGTGTATAGACTATAGGGACTTGAACTGTGCTACAGTGAAAAATAGGTACCCGATGCCACAAATAGATGACCTCTTCGATCAGATGAAAGGAGCAGCGATATTCTCAAAGATCAATTTGCGATCAGGGTATCATTAGTTAAGGATTAAGGAAGGTGATATCCCAAAAAATGCCTTCTGAACTCGGTTTGGACATCACGTGTTTGTAGTAGTACCTTTCGGATTAACCAATGCGCCAGCAGTATTCATGAGCCTCATGAACGGTGTATTCCTGAAGTACTTAGACCATTTTGTAAAAGTATTTTTAGATGACATCCTCATCTATTCCAAGAATGAAAGAGAACATGAGGAACACTTGCGAATAGTGTTGTCTTCCCTTAGAGAGAACAAATTGTATGGGAAGCTGTTGAAGTGTTCCTTCTTCCAGAAAGAGATCCACTATTTAGGTCATATTATTTCCGGAGAAGGAATCTCTATGGACCCAGAAAAGGTAAAGGCCATTATGGAGTGGCCAGTGCCGAAAAATGCCCATGAGGTGAGAAGCTTCATGGGGATAGCAGGTTATTATCGGAGATTTGTGGAAGGATTATTCAAAATAGCGAAACCCATCACCACCTTGCAGCGTAAGGGGGTCCGGTATGAATGGACAGAAGAATGTGATAGTGCATTATTTGAGCTTAAGAGGTTACTAACTAGTGCACCAATTCTACGAGTGTCAGATATGGAAAAGGACTTCACAGTCTGCACGGATGCCTCGAAGCAAGGTTTGGGATCTGTGCTAATGCAGGATGGAGGAGTGATAGCTTATGCATAAAGGAAGTTGAAGAAGCACGAAGAGTTATACGTGACTCATGATTTAGAGTTGGAAGTTGTAATGCTAGCTCTGAAACTTTGGAGGCACTATCTTGTGGGGCGAAACTTTGAGCTCAAAACGGACCATCAAAGTTTAAAACATCTCTTCACTCAAAGAGATCTGAATGCCAGGCAAAGGGGATGGAGTGAGTTTATGAGTGAGTACGATTTTGGTATATCGTACATCAAGGGAAAGGAAAATGTGGTCACAGATGCCTTGAGTAGGAGACCACGTATCTTATCCTTGGTAACCTTAAAGGTCAATCTGAGAGAACATGTGTTGAAAAAACTCCCAGGATATAGTTGGTATTTAAAAGTTACTTCAAACCTCAAGAGAAGGAGGCAGTTAGATCCGAAGTATGAAAGATATAGTCTGGAAACAGATGGACTGTTAAGATATCGAGGAAGGATGTACATCCCTGAGAATGGGGATATCTGAAGCATCATACTGAAGGAATATCATAGAGAACTTTACTGTGCACATCCGGGTGTGAAGAAGATGTACGCAGATATGAGGAAGCTCTTCTTCTGGGTAGGCATGAAGCGTGATGTAGCTCATTTCGTTGCCCAATGTCTAGAGTGTCAACAAGTGAAAGCTTACCACCATCACCCGGCAGGCCTCCTACAACCACATGATGTTCCTATGACCAAATGGGAAGTCATCTCTATGGATTTTGTTGTGGGGTTGTTGCTCACATCCCATAGACACAATGCCATTCTTGTGATAGTGGATAAGTTGACCAAGAGTGCTCATTTTATTCTGGTTAGAGACACTTACGATGTCACTAATGTGGCACATGTGTTTGTAAGAGAGGTCATCCATTTGCACAGGATACCTAAGAAGATCATCTCAGATAGGGACTACAGATTCACTTCTAGGTTTTGGACAAGTTTACAGTCAGCGTTGGGGACTTAGTTGAACTTAAGGACAACTTATCATCCTGAAACAGATGGGCATACTAAGAGAGTAAATCAAGTCATGGAAGACAATCTTAGGATGTATGTAATGGATAATCAAACCCAGTGGGAGAAGTGCCTACCTTTAGTATAGTTTTCCTACAATAAAAACTATCATAGTTCCATTGGAATGCCACCCTACAAAGCTTTGTATGGGAGGCCATGAAAAATGCCATTGAGTTGGGATAGACTATAATACCAAGTAACAGTTGGGCTAGAATTGATTCAAGAAATGGAAGAACAAGTGCTTCAGATTAGGTAGAGACTCAAGGAAGCACAGGATAGGCAGAAAAGTTATGCGGATGCACACAAGACCGACCAAAGTTATGAAGTTGGAGACCAGGTTTTCATTCGTATCAGGCCTAATAAGAGTACCATATGGTTTGGGAAGGGGACAAAGTTTTCACCTCGGTTTATAGGACCATTTAAGATCCAAGAGAAAATTGGACCTGTTGCCTATCGTCTCGTACTGCCACACCCCACTTGCATAAAACTCATAATGTATTTCATGTATCTGTTTTACGTCATTATGTTGCTGATGAATCACATAAACTAAATTGGAAGGAATTGCAGGTATCGGACGTGGGAACCCTCATGGTAGAACCGTTACGCATATTGGACCATAGAGTCCGACAGCTCAGAAATCGTCTGGTAAACCAAGTTAAGGTCCAGTGGGACAAGTATAGTTCAGGATCTACTACTTGGGAAGACGCCGAGACACTATGGTGAGACTATCCCTCACGTTTTGACCACCTCGAGAACATGTTTCTCGAAGGTTGAGTGTATGTAACACCAACTTTTAACTTAGACAGCCAGGATTACCTGAAGCCGATATACTTTATTTTCTAGTCACAGTGAAACTATTAAGTGATACACTTAAACTTAAAAAAAAAAAAAAAAATTGAACTTTTGTGAATGTTTAAATGTTATTTGATGATGATGTATATGATGCGATCTACTACGTGCATGTAAATTTTATGAATGTTTAAATGCTATTGATGATGATGTATATGATGCAACACAATGTCAGAATGAAGAATTTTATGAATTCTTAAAATACTATTAGAATGATGTTGGATATGATGCAATCTATTTTGGGTAAATGACAATCTTATGAATGGGTGTCGAAACTGAATTATGGGATATTATGAGGTCTATTTCTAACTGGAAAATTTTGATGTTAATTTATCGGTATAGGGATACCAAATTAAAATGATGATAGTATGTAATTACATGATGATAATGCATAGAAATATATGAGTTTGTGTTACAGACTAATCTGCAGGTTATGGGTTATGAAATAGCCAAAGGATAAAGATGATGAAAGTGGATATTATGAACACTAGTCATGAAACAATATGGTATGAATATTGTATGTGAAATTATATTGGTTTGGATGCATTGCTATGATATGTGGACCAGTGCATGATTTTAGGTGATGACACTGCCCAAAACCGAATAAACGATGACAAAACCTCCAGCAACACGGTGCCACTGTGTATTCCATTGTAGGGTGTGGACCCTAGTCCTGTTAGGAGGGGTGGAGGCATTTCCCACCGTTTATCCTCTATTGTAGGGTGTGGACCCTAGTTATGATTAGGAGGGGTGGAGGCATTTCCCACCGTGTATCCTCCAAAACCTAAAGTCATGGGAGGATGGTGTTAGTTCACGCTCCCCAAGATGTGTGATGATGACTGTCAGATACCTACTAGGGAATCTTGGTCGAGATAGCGACACTTTCTCTTATGGGTTCTATTTGGAGTTAGGTCAATATAGTTGACGCTCCAAGATAGTCTAGCAGAGGAAGGATAGGAATGGAGATGGAAGTAGGTTAGGGAGGAAGGATGAGTAGTAATAGTTGAGACGGTATGGAGATCTGTCTTGTGGTGGAATTTAATGTCTTCCCTTAAAAAAAAAAGAGAAAGGTGTACATATGAATATTCATTATTACGTAACTAAACCACAATTGTTTAAAATAAAATTGTTGAACCGGATAATTGTAATTAAAGAATTTCTCAAACAATTGATTTGTTGTTGTCTTTTATAAAAATACTAGTCTTGTTGACTGGATTGGATGCATAGATAAATTACTAAAGGATTATAGTTTTGATTATTAGTACATGCACGAGACTTGTATGTACTAGCTACACATGCATTTCTTGTACATATACACTAGTATGTATGAGTTTTCTTGACTTACTTACAGATAATGTCAGTTACTTGTCATGAATGTCTGAACCAAGTTTCTTTTCCTTTGTACCATAAGCCACCTTAACTTCGGGATGAAGTTTCCTGAAGGGTGGGTGTATGTAACAACCCTAGTAGAACATATACTTAGGGATTGTTAAGTAAAAGATTTATTAAGAAATTAATTTTTCCTAACATGATTAATAACTAAACAACAATTGGTCTAATGATATTAATTAAGTATTTATTAATTAATTAAAGGTTATGATTTTGATTAATTAATTAATTAATTAAATACCTATTACATTTAATAACATGAGTATTAAATTTAGAATATGAATAAATTATATTGTTTAAATTGAAAAGTCACGTACACGGAAAGGGATAACATATTAATTACAAAAGGATAAAATAATAAAGGGGATAAGGGGCATTAACTACGAAAGGATAAGATAAGGTAATAAATGGGTAGGTGGGGAAGTAAATGAGGGGGAAGTCGGTGAAGGAGGCATATGGAGGGGAAGGAGGTTACGAGGGGATCATTCTACGGGAGCTTGGGGATGGATTTTTGGGGCTCTTGGATTTGCATAGAGGAGTGGAGATTTGGAGTTGATTGGATCAGTACAGGCACCGGTTGTTGGAGGTTTTGGGCACTGGGGCCAGGATATCCATATGATATCCTAGAGCTAGGAAGTTACCTAGTTGGCAGGGTGGAACTAGGTTTTGGGTAGTGTTTACATAGTGCAACAGCGGTCAAGAAGGCAAGCAGACAAATAGAGGGTTATTAGCATCAGACCCATGTATTTAAAATTTTGTAATTGTTTTTATTATGTTAGAAAATTTTAATATTCGTTGTTAAATCTATATGCGAATATGCTCAATTAAAGGAATTTGATAAATTTTACTATTTTGCTCAATATAGAAGAAATTTGTGAATTTCCTGAAATCAATACTATTACAATTATGTAATTATTTGATGTTAAATCTATTCTTCCCCTACAGTGTCAAAGAAGTGATTAACTCTGAGATTCTATGATTCGAATTTAGTATTCAGTTGAAAGGTAAGATTTTTTGTTTATCTTAGTTATTCTTTAATTTTTATTTAATAATTAATATTGATTGATTTAGATTTATGTTGGTTAAAATAATACTAGCTATAGAATCAACAGATTCTGTAGCCAATAAATTCTCATGTAAAATTTTGGAAAATATTAGTTAAATAAATGTCTAATTTCTTCATTTCATTTTCTTTCAGGATATCATGTATCTTGTGGTGATCTCAAAATATGGAGTATTTCTTGACTTAGTTAATTAGCCATTTCTTTTGGCTCATGTTGTAAATCAAAAGACAAAACTTTTATAATTTTGGGAGATACAGTTTGATATTGAGTGGTTTTATGACCCTCTATTTTTGTAACTAGTAAATCATCTTAAGATTTGATCCTATCCTACAAGATAGGATGTTTAGTTTACAAAAACTATTTAAATACTACATATTTTTGTAATGAAGGCATCTTAGCCTGGGGCTAAAGGTGGACAATTAATTCAAAAACTTGAATGGAACAACAATTTTCATTTTAGCTTTAGCTTCCTGTAAATGGTGTTTTCATTTATACTCTATTTTTCTTGATAAACTAATAGTTTTTAATATCTTTAGACTTCACAGTCTGTTATGTTTGGGGATAATTATTTTATAAATATCATCCATATTTGATTCTTCAGATATTAACAGTGTGATCATCCATTCAACTTAAATGACAATATTTCTCTTTAAGTTTTAGTTGAATGATTAAATGCAACGTTGTTACAATCGGATTTATCTTAATGTAGTTTCTTTCAATCATAAGATCACAACACCTATTCATATCATTCATTATGTTATTAAAACTCAACTACCAACACATGGTTCTGCATTTATTCAGAACAGTCTTATGGTTTATTACAGGTTTCTCTATTGGACATGGTAGTTGGACGTTATCTAATCATGCAAATGCTTGGATACATATCGTTAACTCACTAATAGGTTATCTCATTTGCATTTTTCTGTCATTTATTTATCACTAAAACACAAATGTATGGTTTGGATTTTGACTATCCACATGTTTCTGTTTCATAGTATTTTTTCTTATTAGTTTAGATTTATAAAGGAAAAACGAAAAAACATTTTATGTGATTTCTTTATCTTCTTCTTCGTAGAAATAATTTTTTACATTGAGTTTTGTAAGTTTAGATTAAAACTTGCAGTGTGTATATCATGTACATAAGTAATATAAGTAATTCTGATGTTTAAATATATCTACAATAGTTACATTATACATATGCACACACACACACACACACACACACAGATATATATATATATATATATATATATATATATATATATATATATATATATATATATATATAGTGATTAGTTAATAGTTAGTTATTTCATTTCTTTTATTTGTTTCTTTTAGGACTTTTAGATTGGCTAACAGAGCCATTAAACCTGTTGGAACGAGTTACACCAAACGACTTGGGTTATTTAGACAACCCCGGACCAGACTCATTCTTCCAGTTGACGGATGGTCAATTTCTCCCATCAACATATAGTCAAATATAGTCAAAGATGTATGAGAGCTCAAGTTCTGTAAGTTACATAAGTCCGAGAAGTCATTGGAGCTGAAGCTCGACTAAGTATTGTATTTTTTATTAGCGCACAATGTAGAAGTTAATAATATCAAGTATTTTTTATGTTGACAAGTTCTGTTGTATTTCTGAGCTTATATGGTAAGTATAGCACTATGTTTCTTGTGTGTCACGAAATATTTTATTAAGTATTTTATCACAACGTGAAGTAAAATGTGCACCTTTTGCACTACACAGTAAGTCTTGAGAAATTCGGTCACTGATTTTGAGGCGCACAATATTTGTAACTATGGTGCACATAAAAGTCTATGCAGGTTGATTAGAGAAGGTTCTATCAGAGAAGGTTGATCACAATAGGTTTCATTGAAAAAATTTCAAGAGCAGTAGCTTAGTTGCAAAGTGAAAATATGGCTTCTACTTCAAATCTGCAACCTCCCACTTTTATAGAAAAAAATTATGAGTTATGGTATTTGACCATGAAGGCTTTCCTTTAGGGTCAAGATGTATTGGAGATAGTCGAGAATGGCTATGTGGAACCAATAGATCAGGCACCGTACAATTCCCTCACACAAGCTGAGAAGGATGCTTTGAAATATCAAAGGAAGAAAGATAGAAATGCGATGTTTTACATACATCAAGACATGCATGAGAACATACTCATAAGAGTTGCATCAAAAAAGAAATCCAAGAAATCATGGGACATATTAAGAACCTCTTATCTAGGTATGGAAAAAGTCAAGACTTCAAAACTACAAATTATTAGAAGATATCTTGAAACTTTGTCAATGAAAGACTCAGATTTAGTAAATTCATTTTATACCCATGTTGTTGGCATAATAAATCATATTAAGTCTCATGGTGAAACCATAGAAGAAAAAAAAAATTGTTGAGAAGGTACTTAAGAGTCTTCCTCCTAAATTTTATACCCTAGTTGTGACTCTAGAAGAGAGAAAACATTTGAGTCCGTTTATCCTAGGTGAACTGCAATCTTCCCTCATTAATCATGAACACAGATTGAATAGGTCAAATATTTCATTAGCGAATGCATTTTCTACATAGTCATCTATAATTCATGGCTTTCCTTTAGGATTAAGATGTATTGGAGATAGTCGAGAATGGCTATGTGGAACCAACAGATCAGGCACCGTACAATTCCCTCACACAAGCTAAGAAGGATGCTTTGAAATATCAAAGGAAGAAAGATAGAAATGTGATGTTTTGCATACATCAAGACATGCATGAGAGCATACTCATAAGAGTTGCATCAGAAAAGAAATCCAAGGAATCATGGGACATATTAAGAACCTCTTATCTAGGTATGGAAAAAGTCAAGACTTCAAAACTACAAATTATTAGAAGATATCTTGAAACTTTGTCAATGAAAGACTCAGATTTAGTAAATTCATTTTATACCCATGTTGTTGGCATAATAAATCAGATTAAGTCTCATGGTAAAACCATAGAAGAAAAATAAATTGTTGAGAAGGTACTTAAGAGTCTTCCTCCTAAATTTTATACCCTAGTTGTGACTCTAGAAGAGAAAAAACATCTGAGTCAGTTTATCCTAGGTGAACTGTAATCTTCCCTCATTAATCATGAACATAGATTGAATAGGTCAAATGTTTCATTAGCGAATGAATTTTCTGCATAGTCATCTATAAGTCATGGAAGAGGAAGGGGGAGAATTAACTCTAGAAGCAGAGGAAGGAGTTTTGTCAGAGGTGGACATAGCAACATTCCTGGAAATATTGGTGGAATTAGTCAAGCAGTTAGATAGCTAACAAATCAAAGATTCAGTTCCATTATTGTAAAAAGTATCAACATTATGCATATGAGTGCACGAATAAACAATATAATGAGAAAAATAAAGGACAATATCAGTGACACAACGCAAATAGTCCCTCGAGTCAGGAATATGTTTATGGTGCACATTGAAGCAATGCCTATAGTCTCACCTATTGAATGCAATGTTTCTCAAGAAATTCCTTGTGATATATGGTATCTAGATACATGCTGCAGTAATAACATGACATGAAACATAGAATTGATTTCTAGTTTGGATAAGTCAGTCAAAGAAAATGTTACACTTGGAACAGATATCCAAGTCATTGTCTTAGGAAAAGGAAGTATAAACATTTAAACTAAACAAGGATAACAAAACATTATGGCATATTTTTATTATGTTTCTGGTCTGAAACATAATCTAATGAGCACATGATAGTTGCTAAAGAAAGAATACATAATCTACATGGAAGATAATCACTATGTGATTATCGACAAATATCTAAGCAATCAACTTATTGCAAGAATTGAGATGACAAGTGACATAATGTTCTCATTGACATTGAATCCATCCAAGAATAAAAATACAACGCTACCTGTTGTTAAAGAAAAATATGGGCAATTAGACACTACATTTACATCAAAAAGTGCGGGCAGTTCCAATTAAGAAAATAGTGTGTGCAATATCAAGAAATGGGAAAGCGACACAGAGATGCATGCATAATTTCCATTTGAAGTACATGATGTTTCTTGGCTATGGAATTTCAGATTTGGACATTTAAACTTTGGAGGTCGGAAGCTTCTACAGACAAAGGATATGGTAAAAGGTTTTCCATTGATTGCAAAACCAGAAAGAATGTGGGAAAGTTGTATTTTTGGAAAGCAACATAGAGAATCATTTCTAGTTGGAAAGTCATACAAAGAAAAATATCCACTAGAAATTGTACACTCAGACATTTGTCGACCAATGCAAACACCATCTATAGGAGGAAATACTTATTTTCTAACATTCATTAATGATTTCTCAAGAAAGACATGGATTTATTTCCTAAAGCATAAATTTGATTCATTGAGTTGTTTTCAACAATTTAAATCACTTGTGGAGAAGCAAAGTGGTTATTCCATCAAGGTTCTAAGAACTCACAGAGGAGGTGAATATGTGTCAAGCAAATTTCAGAACTTTTGTATAGTTCATGGCATCTACAAGCAATTTACTGCACGACATACACCACAACAAAATGGTGTAGCAGAAAGAAAGAACATAACCATCATGGAAATGGCGTGCAATATCTTGGCAGCCAAACATTTGTCAAATGAGTATTGGGATGAAGAAGTAGAGACTGTGGTATACATATTGAACATATTTCCAACAAAGAGTGTGAAGAACAAAGTTCCTCAAGAAGCTTGGACAAGTATGAAGCACAATGTGGCACACTTAGAAGTTTTTTGTTGTGTCACATATGCACATGTTACAGATGACATAAGAAATAATATGGACACCAAAGGACATAAATGTATATTTTTTGGGTATTCTGAAGATACAAGAGGATATAAGTTGAATGACCCTTTCAGAATAAAAGTCATAATCAACCACGATGTTTAGTTTGTGGAGAAAGAAGCATGAGATTGAAGAATAGAAAAGGCAATAAGAATTACTAATGCCATGGAGCATGATGATATGGAAGAAAAGTTGGTTCAAACACCATGTAAAAGTCAGTGTGCAGTTCCTTCTACAACTGCGACAAATCCCAACACAAACTACTTCAGTGATATCAACAGGTGAGAAATCTACACCTAGAGCACAACAAACTCCAGCAAGCAGTCCAAGTAGTTCTATATCTCCATATCCAATGTTAGCAATTTTTTTACAAAGAAAGAGAAGAATTCTTCTCGACATATATAATGAGAAGACAACAAATTCATTTTTCATTTTTTTCTCTATTTTCACAAGTAGATTATCCTTTAACTTTTGAAGAAGTTGCCAAAGATGATGTATGGGCTCAAGGCATGGATGAAAAAATCAAATGCATAGAGAACAATTAGACATGAAAATTAGTTTATGTACTTGAATACAAGGATGCGATAAGTGTGAAGAGGATTTATAAAACCAGGCAAGATACATATGGAAATGTGCAGAAGGACAAGGCAATGATAGTTGCAAGAGGTTTTACACATCAACCTAGAACTAATTTCAATGAAAGATTTTCACCAATTACACGCATGGACATAGTCAGAACTATGTTAGTCATTGTTGCACAGAAACAATGACCAGTTTATCAAATGGATGTAAAGTCAACATTTTTTAATTGACACCTAGAAGAAGAATCATATGTGGAACATCCATAATGATATGAGGTTCCAGGAAAAGAAGACAAAGTATACAGATTAACAAAAGAACTATATGGATTAAAGAAACCTCAAAGATCTTGGTACAATTTCATAGATTCCAACCTCACTCGGAATGGATTTCAGAGAAGTCAATGTGAGCCAACACTATACGTCAAAGTAAATCAAGAAGGTAACATATTAATTGCTTTCTTATATGTGGATGATTTTATTTTTATAGGTGATTTTTTCACAGAATAATTTAAGTGAGTCATAAAAGATGAGCTTGAAATGACCAATTTGGGGCTTATGAGATTTTTTTTGGGTTTTGAAGTTCACAAGTCCAAAGCTGGTATATTTATTTCACAATCTAAGTATGCACATGAAATATTGAAAATATTCAATATGATAAATTCAAAAGAAACACCAACACCTGTCATAGCCTCATAACAAGATTGAAGTTAAGAAAGGAAGATAAAGGTTCCAAGGTGGATCCCACACTGTTTAAAAGAATGGTAGGGAATATTATGTATCTAGCAACAACAAGACCTGATATTATGTATGGAATGACCATGATTTCAAGGTTCATGGAAGATCTAAAAGAATCACATTGGAAAACAAGAAAAACAATTTTGAGATATGTGAATGGAACAAAGAATTTTGGCATTATGTATTCTACTTCAGAAGAGTTCAAATGGATTGGATACACTACAGTGAATGTGGAGGAAACATAGATGACAGGAAAAGTACCTCTGGATACACATTTCATTTTGGAATAGGTATAGTATCATCGGAATCAAGGAAGCATTCCATAGTGAGTCTTTCTTCAGCAGAAGAAGAGTACATCGCAACTACAAGCGTAGCTTGTCAAGCCGTTTGGATGAGAAGAATGTTAAAATATTTTCTGTAGGAACAACAAGAAGCAACAATAGTATTTTGTGACAACAATTCATCCATCATGTTATCAAAGAATCATGTGTTTCACAAGAAAACCAAGCAAACTGATACAAGGTATCATTTTATCAGAGAATTAGTTAATCAAAAAGAGATATGTTTAGAATTTTCCAGGTCAAAAGAACAAGTCACAAATATTTTTACAAAGTCTTTAGAAAGAGATGCTTTTCAGCATCTACACAGAAGTTTGGGAGTCTGCATAGTAATAAATGTGTGACAGTATATGAAAATTCAAATTTTTGATGTAAATTTTTGTAATCCCACCTACTTATAATTAAGGGTGAGTATTGGAAATAGTAATTACAATTCTATGAGCTTTATGTCTCTATTGATTTGTCATTCAGTCAATCTACAAAAAAAAATTCGTATGTTTACTCAAAATTAGTTTTGTTAGTCAGAAAGAAGGGGAGCTATTTAATGAAGAAGATATTAATCTCTCCCGAGTCCAGTTAATTATATAGAAGTCAGTCATATGTATTGATGTCTTTATTGTTGAGTTATTTTTTTATCTTCTACAGGAAGTCTTAGTCTTATCGATATATGTCCAAGTATCTATGAAGTCGATATGTAGAAGCAGAGAGCGATAAACAAAGAACATGAAAGCAGTAGTGGTATAGCTGAAGATAGTCGAAGAAGTCCAAGAAATCATTGGAGCTGAAGCTTGACTCAGTATTGTATTTTGTATTAGTGCACAATGCCAAAGTTATTAATATCAAGTATTTTGTGTGTTGAGAAGTGTGGTTGTATTTATGAGTTTATATGTTAAGTATAACATTGTGTTGTTTCTATGTCACAATATCATTCATTAAATGTTTTATCATAACACAGAGTAGATCGTGTAGTCTATTCATTGTGCGGTAAGTCTTGAGAAGTCCAGTCACTGATTTTGTGGCACATGGTATTTGTAACTACATTGAGAAGAAAAGTGTACGCACTATAAATAAGAGAGAGTGGACTATGAAGGCGCCCAATGGAATGAAGGCGGTAAATGTCTTTCAAAAAGATCTATGGACTTTCTCCTTCTAGAATAATTACCTGTGGTGTCTATAAAAGTCGCTCAAGTGACATATACAAAATCTTAACAAAAATGATGCATCTATACATTTTCAACCTAGAAAATGTAAAGTTTTCTAGATCTAATAGTAGTTCCATTATCCAGGTCTTCATAATAAAGCCAACCTATATTTTCATTGAGTGCCTTTTTATATAGGTTGTTTCCTACCTTGTTAAGATGTCTGTGGATGTGCATAAAATTTATATTCTCGAATCCAGTCTCTAATCTTTTGATCTTTTCTTTCCAGTGGTTGAGATAAATAATATCTAAGTTGGATTTGTCATTTATCCAGTCGATAGTGAGCCTGGAGTCACCTACAACCATTAGATTTTTTATAGAGAGATGGGGGGTGAGTAAGAGGACTCCCCAAAATCCCATTAGCTCAACTTTCATATTATTTCTTATACCTCTAGCGAAGTGTGCTTTGAATGTGTTCTTAAAAGAGAGTTTTAGAAATATTCCTATGCGACACATATTTTTTCCAGTTGTACCGTCAAAAAAGCCAAATGGATTATCATCAAAATAAATTTGATTTAGAATAATATAAAATTTATATTCATCCACATTGATTGAGTAGTCTTTTAAAGAAAGAAAAATTTTGATATTAATCATAGGATCAAATTTGTTCTAGTTCTCAAACAAAATCTTATTCCTAAATTTCCAAATGCCCCCAAAAAACTAGAAAAGGGATGTGTCTTAATTTTGGAAGTTTAAAGAACCAATGTCTCATATTTTCCTCAATAGTGGTACACTTCCATTCACTGTCAATCCTCAGAGTTTTTATCACTTCAGACCATATGTTTTGAGTTTTTGGGCATTCCAGAAATAAGTGTGTAACAGTTTCTTCATTCTTCAAACAAAGGTTGTAGACTGAGGGTCCAATGCCTTCGATTTTCTGATAATTAACACCAGTAAGGATACAATCCTTAAGGCACATCCAAATGAAGCATTTCATTTTGTTTGGAATATTCAAAGTCCAAATAGCTTTGTACCATCACTTATTTTCTTCCAGTTTGTTAAAAAATAGTATGGAATGATAAGCTAGTTTGCCAGTGACATTACCTGTCGCTCGATTCCAAAAATAAACTAGTTTGTCATTATCAGTTTTGAGACAGATGCCACTTCTTATTAAGTTAGAAACAAAAATTTCTCATTCTGTACCAAATGTTATGGTAAAACACAACCGATTTGAGTCCGTCCATTGTTGACAGGATCCTGTAACACCGGTTACTATTGTTAGATTACAAAGAGGAGGGGTGAATCGGTAATAGAGAAATGTAATCCTTTTTAACCATATAATCCAATTTTTATATCAATGAAGAATTATCATCCAATAACTGCAAAGTAAATAAGAAATGAACAAATGAACAAGCATACACATACATAGTACACTAGTGTTTTACGTGGAAACCTAAATTAGGAGAAAACCACATAATTCTTTTTCTTATATGTCTTGAAGAATTACATTCATTGGAAGCACCAAATTCCTTTGTTTTATAGTTGCAACTAGAAGGAGGCTCCAACACCCAAGTTTCTCAAGCTACAACCTGAGGGAAGCTCCAACTACCCAATTCTCTAGCTACAACCAGAAGGAGGCTACAGCCACCTGTCCTTGCCCCATCCTGCCACCCTGAAGTAGAAGTAGAATGATGGAACCACTGTCACCCTTTCACTGTGATATATATCGTTGTAAACCTTTACCAATAAATCTGAACCATGCATCAACCTGTGCCTGAACCTGTAATCAACATGTACGATAAACAAGTGCATCAACCATGCACAAACCTGTACCAAATAACCTATAATCAACCTGTACCATAAACAATTACATCAAAACATGTACCAAGTATGTACCAATCATGGGTCAACTACTCATCAATATGTACCAACATCATCAACTATACACCTCATGTATGTGCCAACTCATCAACTACTTGTCTCAACCATGTACTCAACATGTACCTCAATCAAAAGCCCTCATCAATTTCATCATACAAATATTATTTGTAGCTCTGTAATAGACCTAGTGTATATGATCACATTCTTAAAAACCTTCCTTAACTTCAACAACAAGAGACTATCATTTTCATCAAACGTTTCTTTAGTGTCACATGCCTAGTTTTTGATTAGTCAACAACCCTAACTTGAAGTAATGATAACTTTGTACCTGTAATGTATAAAGATCTAAAACTGATAAAAAATGTTATTCAGTGTGTTTTATGCAATTTATCCATGTTTCCCTACTTGGAACCTCTCAAAAAAGGAGTTATAGCAAAAATGACATACCTTGCTTAATTCTGGCTTATTCTAGAAAGAGACCTTGTAGAGCGTGCCCCACACGGAATATTTGTTGAATTGATATGAAATTGTTACAAACCATACTAAAAATGGTACCCTAACCAACACATTTTGTTTCAATGAATTTGGATTGGTTATGAATACATTATGACATTTTTACCCGAAACACTTGTTTTTGACTAGTTTCAGGACTAGCTACAAACCGTATTTTCCACGAAGTGTAAGTCCAAACATACAATGAACCACAAGTTGAATTTTTTACCAAAGATATTTGGACATGTTTTCTCAATGGTGTAGAAATTTCATTGTCTGAATCATTATATAAAAAACGTTATAGAGAAAATGGTGAGATGACATGTAAATAACATACCTTAGAAAGCACCATCAAAAGAATTTATCGTTCCTTGCATTTCGGCCTTCTGTTCTTCACCTTTCCTCATAATTTCAGATTAGATATCCCTGGTTACCTTAGAAACCTATAGATATTCAATATGCTCAAGTGTAATTAGAATGAGAGAGCCTTGCCTCTTATTTATACTCTCCAAGTAGCTTCCTTAAAAATATCTTCTAGGTCAGTTGGCCCCACTTTCCTTATTTTAGGGTTAACCCACTTCTAATTTATCAATTAAATTTATTATTGAAATAATTTATTTTGTATTCACTTTGAATTGTAATACACTCATTACTTCACTTTATTATTTACCTTTTAAAATCTCTTAAACCACTTTGACTACTTTGACCTTTTGGAGCTTCTAGATGACATATGAGGGTCCTCAAACTTCGTAAGGCCATAACTCTCAAACTATGAGGAGTTATGTGGCGTTCCGCATACCACTAGAAATGGAATGAAATGTACTATGCATATAGAATAGTATTATCTGAAAATATATCATAACGCATATCATTATCCGTCAAACAAACTTGGTTTCATTACCCAAACCTAGGGTCTCCAACTTCTCATGGCCATAACTCGCTAACCGTGAGGAGTTATGCGATGTTCCACATACTACTGGAAATGGAATTAAAATCACTATCCATGTAGGATAGTTTACTTGACAAATTCATTGTTCTTCATCTCATTATTCCATAATCAAGCATGGGTTCCTCTTACTTTACAAAGTGTCTTCCCGTGAGGGCTTTCACCATAAGGGGACCACTTTGGAGTTCATCCATATTTACTTCTTATCAATCATGACAATACAATAATGAGTCATCTTCACATCATTAAATTCAGGGTCCATTACCCAAACCTTTGTGTTGTTGGGATTTCTTCAAGGGTTGACATCAATGGCAACCAACCTTAAGAAACAATATCCCCTTTTGTCATTGATGGAAACACTCTGATGCAATATTGAGATCATATCACTCATGTTCACCCTGGAACCATGCCTTTGTCCTCTGTATCTGATAAATTTTCCTCTGTCCTCTGCATCTGATAAATATTCTCCCCCTGGAGCCATGCCTTTGTCCTTTGCATCTAATAAATCTTTCCCCTTTTGTCATCAATGGCAAAGGTATCTTTCCATCTGAGGTTTCTCCCCCTGACTGAACTGTCCTCTTATGGTGATTCCTCATGTACATCTAAGACATATAAGATAAGCATTCAAAAAGAATTTATTTTGGAGTAGAAATAACTCCAAGTCTTTGGCAAATATATTCAAAGGCTTCCCGTGGAAGTGGTTTTGTAAAGATGTTTTCCACTTGTTCTTTTGTGCCCACATACTCAACTCTGATGTTCTTTTCTACAACTTGTTCCTGTAGAAAGTGATACTTGATTGGAATGTACTTCATCTTGGAGTGCATCACTAGGTTTTTTGAGATACTGATGACACTTGTATTATCACAATATATTGGAATGTGCTCACCATGCTCAACTTGTATATATGTAAAAGTTTGTTTCATCCAAAGAACTTTTGTACAAAATGTTGTTGTTGCAATATACTTTGTTTTGGTTGTAGATAGAGATACTAATGATTGTTTCTTGCTTATCCATGATACCAAACACTCACCTAAGTATAACACTACTCCACTCGTGCTTCGTCAGTCATCAATACAACCTACCCAATCTGCATCTGTGTAGGCAATAAGTGATAGATATTTTCCTTTTGGATACCATAATCCAAACTCTTTTGTTCCTTTGAGATATCTCAAAATCCTCTTTACTTATAATACATGTGATTCCTTTGGTGTTGCTTGAAATCGTGCCACTTGTCCAACTGCTTGCATTACATATGGTCTGGATGTTGTCACATATAGTAGGTTGCCAATCATTGACCTATATTGCCTCTATTCTGTAGACTTCGAATCATCATATTTTCTCAACTTACAACTGGTTTGCATGGGAGTGATAACTAGTTTGCAATCTTCCATTCCTAACCTCTTTAGCATTTCTCTGATATACTTGTTTTAGAAATAAAAATTCTTTGGTTTCTTTGACATATATGAAGTGCCAGAAAGAAGGATAGTTTTCCAAGAAACGAAATTTCAAATTCATTTCACATCTCTTTTGCAAAGTTCTGTCTTAACCTGTCATCATCACTACCAAAAATAATATCATCAACATAAACTTCAATTAATAAAATATTACCTTGACTTACCTTCATGTAGAGGTTGTTGTCTGCGCTTCCTTTTCTAAACCCTGCCTGCTGCAGATACTTATCTAGTATGGAGTACCATGCTCTAGGAGCCTATTTTAGACCATACATGGCCTTCTTTAATTTACATACATAGTCAGTGTTGTCTGACAACTAAAATCCTTATGGTTGTTCAATGTAGATTTCTTCTTCAAGTTCCCCATTTAGAAAAAATGATTTTACATACATCTGATATACTTTAACATTTTTGGAGCATGCATAAGGTAAAAGTAAATGGATTTCTTCCATTTTGGAAACTGGGGAAAATGTCTCTTCAAATTCAATTCGTTCAATTTGTGCATATCCTTTACATACCAATCTAGATTTGTTCCTTGTAAAATGTCCATCTTCATTCAATTTATTCTTGAAAACCCATTTTGTGTCGATAACATTCTTATTCATTGGCCTTGGAACACATTCCCAAGTTTCATTTTTCTATATTTGATCCAATTCTTCATCCACAGCCTTATTATGAAATTCATCCTTGTTGGCTTCTTCAAAACAGTTTGGTTCAATTGTAGATAAGAGTGTTAGGTGTGTTTGTTCTGGTGAACAGATTTTCTTCTAGTCTCAATTCCTACATCTTTGTTTCCAATAATCTGATCTGAAGGATGATTCTTCTGTACTCGTTTGCTACGTGTCTTTGGAGATACTTTATGAACTTTCTCTTCTGCTTCTGTCGGATTCTCTTCATCTTCATCTTCCTCTTCTACTTCTTTTTCATCTTCTTCTTCGAAAAGTTGTTCCATTGATTTGTTTTCTTCTTCCTTTGATTCCTGTTTGCATGTTTCATCAATTGTTACGTTGATACTTTCCACAACTTTGTTCAATATTAGATTGTAACACTTGTATGCTTTCCTTGCACTTGAGTAACCAACAAGTATTCATTTGTCCACACGAGAGTCAAACTTTCCCATTCTTCCATCTTCTCTTTTGATGTAGCATTTTCTTCCAAAAACTCTAAAGTGCTTCACATTTGTTGGTCTTCCTTTCCATAGCTTGTAGAGAGTTTTATTAGTGTTGTTTCTCAGCATTACGTTGTTTCGAAAGTGAACTGTTGTATGCACTGTCTGTGTCCAAAATATATCTGTCAATTTAGAATCCATTAGCATTGTTCAAGCCATTTTTTGTACTTTCATGTTCTTTCTTTCAACAACTCTATTCCGTTGAGGTGTCCTAGCAACAAAGAATTTCCTTTTTATTCCATGACTGCTACAATATTCCATAAATTCCTTTGAAGTGAACTCTCCTCCATTATTAGATCTCAAACATTTGATTCTTAAATCCATCTCATTTTCAACCATTTCCACAATTAAGCATGGGTTCTCTTACTCCATAAATCGTCTTCCCGTGAGGGCTTTCACCATAAGGGGACCACTTTGGAGTTCATCCATCTTTACTTCTTATCAATCCTGATAGGACAATAATGATTCATATTTACATCAAACAATATTGGTTCCATTACCCAAAACTTTGTGCTGTGGGGATTTCTTCAAGGGTTAACATCAATGACAACCAACCTTAATCCACAACTGCAACTTGTGCTAAAGTATAGATGTTGTAATTGTTCAAAGTCTGAAGAAGTGGAAGTGTTACTTTGTATGAGTCGTTTCATCCAATGAAGGGATCGCGGCCCAAGACAACTCATTTCCCAGTCCCTATATCCCATACCAACCATCTCTTTATGATCAGAAGAGAGTGCATGAATTTCATCCAGATGATAGACGGGCCTTGTGTTTTATGAACATCTATGCACAACCAGGATATGATATCTACACGCTTGAGATATTTCTTTTAGAGGATAGAATTCTAAAGTCTTGTACTGGATAAACCTATCCAATAGGATTTGGTGGTGAGAGATTCTGCAAACCATGAAATGTGTTTTATGCCCTAACCTCTGAATTGTTTTGGCTTAGCTAAATTTTTCCATTTTGTAAGGTGAAAACCTCTTCCTTTCTTACCTCCCTTCCAGATGAATTTTGTGAGAATAAGTTGGATACGATGGAGCACAGAGGTAGGTAATTTTGCAAGGTTGAGCCAATAGACTCGAATGATTTGTAAAACTGAGTTTTCTAAGTTGAGTCTACTGCCTAGTGAGAGCCATATGAAGGTCCAGTTCTTGATATTCTTATCGATCTTCTTGATTAACCACATCCAACCATTAACTCTGTAATTGTTTGGCTTAAGAGAAAAAACAAGGTATTTTTTCCCTTGTTCAAGTTTCTCGATCTTGATATTGAAAACAAAATTTAAAATGTGCTTAAGGTTTGGATGAATATTTTGAACAAGAAAAACATATTTGTGGTAGTTTATAACCATCCCTGATGCAGTGAAAAACTTGGAGAGGATGGTTTTTAAACTAATCCAGTATTCTAGTTTCCCAGTGCCCAAAATGAGGACGTTATCAATGAAAAGAAGATGAGAGATAAAAGTACTAACTGCAACTTTGAGTCCTTGGAAAGTCCCAGAGGCCATGTCTTGTGTCATCATCTTACTAAGAGCTTCGATAACAATCAATAATAACAAAGGAGATAGTGGGCATCCCTGTCGTAGTACTCGATGACATTTAAAGAATTCTGTCGAGACACTATTAACTAACACATTTGTATTAACAAAAGTGATACAACCCATAATCCACTGTGAAACACACTAGTTTAAGCCAATCTGATCAAGAAGTAATTGGAGGAATTTCCAACTGATATTGTCGTAACCTTTTTTTGAATCTAGTTTTAAAATGATAAAGTTTTGTTTTTTCATCTTAGCCATATGGAGACATTCTTGTGTGATGGCAACAACATAAAAAATCAGCCTATCCTTCAGGAAGCCAAGTTTTTCAATGGAGATGAAGTTGGGTAGTTTGTCTTTGATCTGGGAAGCTATGTTCTTAGAATTAACTTTATAGGCGAAATTGCAAAGAGTAATGGGCTTAAAGTCATTTTAACTGACCGGCTTGCTGATTTTAGGAATGAGAGCATAGAAAAATGCATTTAATGACCCTGGGATATATCCTGTAGTACGAGACTCCTCCACGGCCTTGAGTAAATCCATACCCATGATATCAAAGAAACTGTTGAAAAGTTCATTTGTCCAACCATATGGACCATGCCTTTTCTCTTTAGGCATATTGTTAATAGTATCTTTAAGCTCTAAGATCATAATAGGTTTGCCTATATCCACATTGTCTGTATCATTAAAGAAACATGAGACCGTCTTGAGAAGATCAAGTTGGGCATCAATGTTTTGAGTATCAATGGCACTGTATTGTGCTTTGAAGTGGTTAAACGCCAACTTTTGTAACTATGAATCAATAGAAATTATGTTCCCTTCTGCATCTGACAAGTCCCATATAGTATTGTGGTTGCATTTTTGGGTCACATACTTGTGAAAGAATCTAGTGTTCTTGTCACGTTTCTCGATCCATATAGCTCGTCTCCTAAGTCTCCAGGTAGATTCTTCAATGGATAATACCTCATTCTTCCTTTGTCTGAGATTCTTAAGTGAATCCAATTCCTCCACTTCAAAGATATGTGTAGGACTCTTGGCAAACTAATCAATAATTTGTTGCTCAAGGGAGACAAGGTCGATGTTCATTTGTAACTTCTTATTAGTCTATCATTTAATGATAGATTGCCTCATCTTTTTAAGTTTATCACAGAGGAGAATAATAGTTGAGCTATCAGACCAAATTTTCATGTCAACCCAGGTAGAATGGACTAATGAAATGAACTTGAGATCAGAGATCCAAGAGCTATTGAATTTAAAGGGGGAAGCATTAGCCCGAGAAGGTCAATCAAATTGAAGAGAGATCGGATGATGATCTGGGATCGATGAAGCTTCTACCCAAAAACGGAAATGTTGATGTCTATTGACCATCTTGGAATCTAAGAGAAAACGGTCCAGTCTTTTAGAGATTCCATTGGATCCAGTTCTTCCATTCAACCATGTAGGTGAAATAACTGAAGGTTGGAGGTCGATTAGTCCAGAGAAAAGAAGGAGATTGTCAATGAACTCGGCCAGGGGGTCAATCCATGTTTTAGAACCCCACACTTCATTGGTAGAGAAGGTGAAATTAAGATCACCCCCGATAATAAGATTGTCTTCTTGTAAAAATCCTGAATCAAAAAGTTGTTTCCAAAAGGCTCACGGTCCTTGTAAGGCGCATAACAGTTAAGAAGTTTGATAGGGTCTTAAAATGATTTAACCTGCCTTCCAAAAAAATACATGCAGCTATACCAAAGGCACAAAACTCAGTAAATGTTGGGTTCCAACCAGTAAGGAGTCCCCCGGAGTGACCGATTGAGTCTAAGGCAACAACATTCCACCGTGGAAGACATTGTAAAAAGAGGATTTTTTCCTTGTCACGATTAATTTGAGTTTCTTGGAGAAATATTGTATCAGGTTTGATCTTCAAAAGTAATCTTTTTATGGAAGCTAGGTTAGTGGGGCTTCTAAACCCACAAAGGTTGAGTGAAAAAACTATCATTAAGGAACACCTTTGGATGACAAGGATGTTGTAAGGGCCGTAGGAGAGGGGTTGACGGGTTCTCGAGAAGGAGATGGGGAAAGGGAGGGGGGAGGCTCTGTATTAGTTAATCCAAAAAGTCTGTATTTGATAGAGTCGGGAGGCTTTTTAGGAGGTCTAAGTCGGGATTTCCTAATGGTAACATTGGAACAGTCTGGGAGGGGGTTGGAATATGAGTGTGTAACAATGAGGGGAAAGGAGGAAAGAGGTGTGAGAGTGAGGGTAGAAGAGGGTTGAATATAGGTATCAAGAGAGGGGGCAGAAAGAGGGGAAGTTGAAGGGGAGAGGGTTTCAGAAGGGGAAAATTCAACCATGGAAGAAGTGGATACGGAGGACAGGATAGGAGCAGTAGATTGATAGTGAATGGGACTAGGGAGCTCAATGCGAGGGGGGAAAGGTCGTATGCAATCAACCTGGACAAGTGCCTTAGGAGGATCCAATTTGTGGGTGGAAGGGTCCAGGGGGAAAGGGACCACAATGAGGGGGACACGGTTAAGTAAGGAGGCATCCAATTTGTTGAGGAGTTTCCAAAAATCTTCAAAAATGTCTAAAACCCAAGACTCATTATTTTTTAAATATGAAAGCTCATCATCTGAGATTTTAAGGAAGAAATTAGGAAAAAAATCGTGCATATTACCGAGGAAGGTATCGCGGCCCAAAGTCTGTGGATGTGGAGATCCATCTTGTTCCAAAGTGGTCCTGGAGTGTGCTGTCTTTTTCAATGAACATGTATTCCTGAAGTGTCATGTCTGGCAGCAAAGATGGCACTGAAAAGGCTCCCTCTAGATGTCGAGTGGTTGTCTAAAGGAAAGCTCCCCAAAATTGACATCAATGGAATCTGGGAGGCCACTTTGAAGGTCAATTTCAACCAACACCCATGCTACATGTTTGTTAATCCAGCTTAGTGAGCGTGAGTCAAAGAAAACAAACTTACCAATAGTGTTTCCAACCGCTTCAAAGATCAGTATGAGAGTTCGAGCGGAAAATCAGACAAGAGCATCCACAAGTTTCTTTTGTTAAAAGAACCGGAGAAGGGACTCAAACCGGGCAACCAACGTTTGAGAATGAGGACTCCCTTGTCTAGTATCCACGGGGAGTTTAAAATCAGCTGTAAATCTACTTTAGATAGGAAATGGAAGATGAACCAATGGTTGGATAGGAGGTTTATCCTCGGACAATAACCAAGGACGCATTTCCAGTACTCCTGTAACCATAATGAAAGGAGAGCTTTGTGCATCTTAGTATAGTAGAACTTTCCTACCAGAGCTCACTTGGAGAGACAGGCGACCCTGTCCAAGGCAATGTCTTTGTCGAGAGTACAGACTGAGGGGGATTGTCTAACCTTCCAGGTCTTATGCTTACGATCAGCTCGGGCTCGAACTGTGGCTCGAGTGGATCTGTTAAGGCCTACACCGTTGGGGGAAAGTGGAAAGCTTGAAAAAGGTAAAGTGTTGGCAGGGCCAGTGGAAGAAACCGTAAGAGGAGTCACATAAACAGGGTCGGAAAGTGAAATAGAACAGTAAGGTAAGGAAGGAGACTCCCGCGGGGGTAGGGAAGAGGTCGCCGGTGGTTGACAGTCAGGCACATGATCAGGGACAGATGGCTTCCCATCATGAGGAGGTTTCCGAACCGAGGGTCGTGGTGAAGCCAGAAGAGGAGGGGATTGCAGAGGGGATGCCGGTGGGAGGGGGTTTGTCAGGGGTTGATGCAGGCACTCGTATATAAGACATAAAGAGTGGTTAAACCGAGATAGTGGATATCCTGCACGTCTACGGGGAACTACGGGTCATCCAAAACCGGCATAACTGGAGAGGGATGTGGAAACCATTTATACAGGGGAAACACGTGACGAGGAAAGGGAGAGCCACAGGTATCAGCAAGCCTCCCCCTGATCAGATCCACGTATGCAGAGTAGGAGAGACGGTCTCTGTCCTTATATCATATATGTATGGATACATTCAGATGGTTGATGGAAGGAGCAAAGCAAGATGGAACATAGATAGTCTTAAAGACTCGCAACCGGGTGGATAGTGCTCGCCTACCTGGCGTCTCAAAAACACTATCTAACCATTGCAACAATCTATGATACCATCATATATTTATAATCTTCATTTACGTTCATAGTACTGTTGAATCATGGTTTCAATGGTTCATTCACAGCCTATCATAGTACTGTTAAATCATGGTTTCAATGGTTCATTCATAGCCTATCTACTTTAGAAAATTCTAGGTCACTAGGAAGGGGTTCAACCAGGACAGTCGTATATTGTTGTTCCTCTTCCATCTATAGGGATGTATAAAGTTATTCCTCTTCATTTGTAGGGTCTACAATTGAAGAATTGAACGAGAATAGCAAGTTCCATTAAGATATTATTTCGAGTTTCTCCACACATGGAAGAATTAACAAATGAGAGTGACATTATAACACAACACTATTAGATTACTTGATACCTTATACAATACATTTGTGGCTCGTTATATAGAGCTCAATGATAGTTATCAGATCTAACTTATTCCAAATATAGAATGAGAGGTTGAGAAAATATATCAACCATAAACATGAATCTAGGATCTCATAAATCCAACTCCCTAACAAACTCCTAATAATAAGATCACACAACTCAAGTAGAGATTGACTCTACTTCTTAATACATCATATTAGATAAGTAGGAATTATATATTTCAATACTCTCCCTTAATGACTACTTATCTAAATATCTTTCTGGTCATATCTTCATCACTGTCATGGCTTCAATTTTCCACTTGAGCTTGCTTTACTACAGGCTTCATCCTTGAACTTTTTTTTTTTTTTTGCTTCCTCTTGTACCTTGTACATGCATATAATTATTGATGTCCATATAAAACACAATCCATCTACCAGAATACATGGTTCATCTGTCGTTGTAACCGCTAGTTCTCTAGGAATTGTTTTCAGCTACATAGCTCATCAATGTTAAACTCTCCCTTAAACGTAACTTGGTCCCTCACACTCTGAGACTCAGAACTTGGTCTCACACTTTGAGATTCTTCCATCTCACATCCCCACCTTGAATCAAATTCTCCTACTTCTTCGATTCATTATCAAGTTTAGGCTACAGGTACACCTATCCCCTTCGTACCTCTCACAGTGGTTAACTGCACAACTTGATACAACAACCTCTTTGCCTATGAGAGAGTATCACATCTGTGATCACATGTGCTTTTGCGCTACAACGTGTATGCCTGTTTATATCTTACTAACAGGGCTTACAACAAATCTGGGGAATTTAACTTGCCTATGGCTAAGCATTACAATTTGGACGATAACCTGGGGTGTCGGCTACAACTGATCATGCACCCCCTACAACAATTCAATCAGGTGCATAAAATATCAACAATACTCTCACCAATCATATGTCCATTTACATCTCATCATCATTCTTGAAAAAGACACACATATAACCACTTCACACAACTTGAATAAAATAAATACTCACAACTTCAAACAAAAAATATCACTCACAACTCAATCTCGCTTTTGTGACTTGATTTGGAGGATGTGTGAGTCCGACGGAATGAGCACATATACCTCACTTCATTTCACTATAACACCTCCAAGAAATGATGCCTTTGTCCTTTCTGCGTCCTCAACAAACAATGACAGCATCCTTCGGGACAACGCACAATCGAGACTCTCTTCCTTTTTGGCTGGCGACTCTTCAAAACACAGTTTCCTGGTTTCAATACACTTCACGACAACAAAGAGTTCTACAAACAACAACCACAACATACAACTTCTTATTCTCAACAATGAAGAGTTGTCTCACGCTCTCCTCTGCACCAACCAGTCGGCTTCCTTTTGCTGAGCACTCCTTCACAACAACCAACACGAGCATCTACAACAAACAATGGTAGTAGATCACTCAGAATGACTACATTACATCGCTATCATATTGCACAATGCCTCTTTTCATTCTCAAATCACCACACACGATGGGACACTTTCAAGTAGTGATCTCTATGCAAGCAAGAGAGGTTCTTCTCCCCTGACGACTACTCTGGCAGCTCCTCTAACAGCGGCTGCACAACATCTTTTTGCAGTTCCAACAAAGCCTGGTTCTGTCGACTTCTATGAATTCCAGAAGTGGCAACTTCTTCACGCAGACTGAAAAAATTTCTTCTTCACGGATTTCTTGTACAGTTCTTTTGATGGCTTATCAATCACATTCTGCTCTTCACATCAACACTTCTCGACGATGGCCTTGGCAGAGATGACAACAGAATGACAGTGATGATTTGTTCACTATCAACAATTGATTCATTTAACCATGCAGGCAAGCGATTCTTCCTACAACATCTCCTTCAAAGCCGTCAGCTTTCAACTGTTTCACAATTCTATGATCTAGACATAGGCTTTCTTCTCCTTTACATAGTAGTAGCTGCAAACAACTAAGCAATTGATGACCCTTCCCTAGGTCATACAACACTATAAAGCATCTACAATAGTAGTGATAACAACACTTTCAATATTCACCCTCAGCTCTCTGAGAATAGACAACTCCTTTTTCCTCGTGAGCTTCCAATCGTAGCAGCTTGGCTTGGCTCCCTCGTGATTGGATCAACAGTTACTTAATGTCTACACTTTACACCACCAACAACATGATCTCCACACAGGCTTTAGCAGTGGACTAAACACTTTGCAAACTGGTTATCCTTAACGATGGAAACTCTGCAACAACAAATTTATACCCGATGTTCTTCCAAAGAACCATCCCCTTCTCCTCTTTTGTAGTGGAAAACACGTATTCAATCAATGAACTCCTCTTGCAATGTCAAGTCCACAAAATTTTTCACGTGTAGCCTTCAAGCAAGGTTGGCCTCCCTTTTCACGTGCTCATTCAGCCACAAAAACTCATGGTGGCAGCAGTTCATGCCTTGTGCAGGCTCCTACAGATAATGATAGTAGCAAAAACTTCAAATAGCAACCAAAACTCCAACCAACAGTGATCTTCCATGATACTCGAGGGCTCTATCTCCTCGACGAAACAACAAGATCCTCTTTACACACAACGTACACACTTCTCTGACAATACATCTCACTCAACTCCAACAATGTCAGTCTTCTTCTAGACAATGCAGTAAATTAGTGGCTCAATCGCACACACAAGCAAGCCTCCTCTGAACTGGCGTCACACATCAACAATATCTCTAGCAATCTCTACACACAGACAACATTTCTCTAACATTGAAGTGATCTTGCACATGCACAACCCATGTTCTTCTACAGGCGTTCACACAGCAGGTCCAAGTGGAGCATTCCTTTGGTACCTCTCCAGTAGCCGATGACTTAATACAAATGGAAAGAACAGATAGTTGTTCTCTTTGGTGGCCACTCCAAATGGCTCTTTCTATCTGCAAACTCTGCAAATTCAACTATCCATCTTCTCCGTTTGACCGTATACAGAAACACATGCAATTGACACCAAGAAACAACAAAATAACAACAAAGAGGGACATTATATCAAATGAGAGAGACATTATAACACAACACTATTAGATTACATGATACCTTATACAATACATTTGTGGCTCATTATATAGAGCTTACTTATAGTTATCAGATCTAACTTATTCCAAATATAGGATGAGAGGTTGAGAAAATATCTTAACCATAAACACAAATCTAGGATCTCATAAATCCAACTCCCTAATAAACTCCTAATAATAAGATCACACAACTCATGTAGAGATTCACTCTACTTCTTAATACATGATATTAGATAAGTAGGAATTATATATTCCAACAGGAAACCCTGTAGTGCTAGTAATGTTGTCCCTTTTCCTATCTTTTCCTGTCTTTGCGCACACATGATGCTATGGGATTCTTATGTCTCTGAGAGCAACAGTTCAAACTCAAAAAAGTTAGACGTAATGCTATGATTTTCAAAACAACGCTTGACCGCTGCTACTAATGCCCATTCCACAACATTGATTTTGTTGGGCAACCTCGTCACAAAACTCATATTTCTCATTGTTATCACATAGAGACCTATTTAATCTAACTTTGATGGGCTTGACCAACTTAATTTACAAACGGTGTTGTGACCTCTTAGGGAGGATATTGATTTTGTTTCACTGCTCAAATTTTTGTATTGGCTAGGTCTAACAATGATACTAATGGAAACTCTTGATGTTCTCAGAAAAGTTCCCTTCCTCATGTGGACTGATGACCTTATCATTAAAGAGAACCAAATTAATGCATATGAAGACTATAATACGTGATATTACACAATGGACGTTGAAACTCACGATGCTCATGCAACAGACACAACATTGTTATCCGTTGTGTTCTTTTTAAAAATAAAAACTATTCAATCCCATTCAGACATAACTGAAGTTCTTTTAGAAAAAACATGAGAGGTTTATTGGTTGTTTGTAAACCTTTGATGGTTTGGGAAATGGGTTTTAAAAGTTTTCAAATAATTCTTTTTCTCTCTAAAATTATTTACAAAGGAACTGGTTCTCATAAGCATTTTTCAAATTAGGCATTTTCCATGTTTTTGTCTATTATACAAAATAACCAGTTCACACCAAAATAACCTGTTCACATTTATCAAATTAGGTATTCTCCATGTTTTATGTTTTCTCTTAAGCATTTTTTCAAGTTAGGCATTTTCCATGTTTTTGTCTATTATACAAAATAGACCGTTCACATTTTTCAAATTAGGCATTCTTCATGTTTTATGTTTTGTCTATTATACAAAGTAACCAGTTCACAATTTTCAAATTAGGCATTTTACATGTTTTGTGTTTTGTCTATTATACAATGGAACCCATTTGCATTTTTTTCGTCTATTATATAAAGTAATTGGTTCGCATAAGCATATTTCATTTTCCATGTTTTGTCTATTATGATGATGATGATGATTAATGTCCACTAAGACCAAATTGGTCTATAGGACGTTAAGAGGGTAAGTGATTACTTGTGATTCTTTAGAATTTTGTTTATGTGCTCGAAAAGCATTAAGAGAGCTTTCCAACATCACCATAATTTTGTTGAGTTAAGAGGTTAGGAAGGTTGGTAGTGCGATAAACATTGTGAAAATGAGATCTAATATTGGTATAGGCTGGATAATCTAAGAGAAAGTGTTTTTCATCTTCAACATTCTTAGTGTCACAAAGGTGACACACTCTTTCATCCCAAGGCATTTTAGGAATTGACCAATGCCCAGTTTCACCAAGGAGCTCATGAGAATTTGTTCTTATCTTAGAAATGCTTATTTTTTTCTTTACACTTGGCAAAACAGATAGATAATTTCGACCTTCTAGATTAGGGTTGATTACATCTTTATAATACCTTAATTTTCTTTTTTCCTCTAACTCTTTATCAGACCACATTTTCTCCTTAAATTTTGATTTGAAGTTTTTTTTAATAGTATCTTTATTCTACAAAATAGTTTCTTCCATTATTCCCCAATAGTTTAGCCAAGATTGAGCGTCTTTATGACATCCTCGCTTGAGTCGATGGTGGTTATGACTTGATTTTGAAGCAATTTTAGGTAACCTCTTGTCTTCCATGTTGTTTAACTTTCTCTTATACATTAGGTATCTAGTCATAGTCAAGCTCTCAATGGGGGAGAGACATGTTTCTAAGAGGAGGATGAGATAGGGTGTATTTTCTTTAATTTTGAGATTATAGGTTATAAAATTCTTTTGTTTTTGCTCTATCTTTTTCCAGGATTCACAAGAGATACTACAACCCTTGACTTTACATCCATAAAAAATAACAAGTGTAACAAGAGTCTCAAAGAGGAGTTTCTTCTTATCCCAACTCCAAAGATCAACTAATTTACAATTGTTTTCGAGCCCATATGCATTTTCCAAATGAGACATTTTCCATGTGTAGTCTATTATATTGTATGAAGTGTGTACATGGTTGATAAAATAACAAGTATTGTAATAATTTTTTAATTAATATTTTTTTATTTAAGAATCAATTTCTTGGTATACTACATGTGTTTTATTTCATCTATCTCTTTTATTTATTAAAATTAACAATTTTGTTTATCACTTTTTTATTTTGTTTTTTTATTTGAGGTTAACAATTATATTGTAATTTTTAAGTATGAGATTTTTATTAGGCTTTTGTTTTCAATTTTATAGAATTATTTTTAAGTATTAGATTTTTATTAGTTTTTTTCTTTTCAATTTTATAAAATTCTTTTTAATTTTATTTTCAATCTGTTTTATATACCTTAGGTTTATATCTCATCCTAGGAGCGATTTATTTGGAGTTTCATAGCTAGTAGTATTTGATATTGAACATTGGTGCTTGCATTGCAAGAGAACATGGCTAGGATGGTCTCTATGTTTTTTTCCGGGAGTTGACGTGCAATTAATTGTGTTTGGCTCGAGAAACTACACAATCACAATCTTTCCTTTTATTTTTTATTTTGTTTTTTATTTGAGGTTAACAATTATATTGTAATTTTTAAGTATTATATTTTGATTAGTTTTTTATTTTTAATTTTATAGAATTATTTTTAAGTATTACATTTTTATTAGTTTTTTTCTTTGCTTTATATGTCATCCTAGGAGCAATTTATTTGGAGTTTCATAGGTAGTAGTATTTGCTATTGAACATTGGTGCTTTCATTGCAAGAGAACATGGCTAGGATGGTTTGTATGTTTTTTTTTCGAGAGTTGAGGTGAAATTAATGGTGTTTGGCTTGAGAAACTACATAATCTTTCTTTGAATTGTTATACCAAACCATCACATATTTTAATATAACAACATTGTTTATCTAAGAACAAATATATAATATTATTATTGTTATTGTTTAGATTAAAATTAATTGGAAGATATTAAATAACTTTGAGAGTTTATTGTTTAAAAAAAATTGAAATAACAATGTTTGTTCTAGTTCATTTACTTTGAAGTGTTATCGATAGGATTAATATGCCACATCTTTTATTTAATAATTTATTTTAGAAAGGTTTTGGAAACTTCAATTTACAGTTGTAACATTGTCAATAGTTACTAACATTTAGATCTATCAAATTCTACTTCAACATTTAAGTGATGTATACGTACTACTAATTTCACTTGTTTACTACTCAAGACGAGATGATCTATATAGGTCAAATCTTGGATAAATCAATGGGGAATACAAGAAGAATCCATCATGCACAATATCCATATTATTACAAATATTATCACTTTTAAAATTAAGGATATTATGTGGTGTCATAAAGAATTAGTCGATAAAAGAAAATTAATATACTACAAGGAGGTGGTCAACCCAAATTTATAATATGAAAAACACCTCTCAGTTTTGAAAAGTGCAAGAAGAAAATCGACATTGCTAACATAAGAACCAACTCCCACTAGCTACTCAATGAATTTGGATGATGGACAACTCCCAAAACACCATGGTATGAGAATATATCATCTTTGTGACACTAAGCGGGTAAAAGATAAAAGAAACTTCCTCTTGGAATGCCTTGCCTATACTGATATTTGATACCAATCTAAAAATATGTGTCATACCTTCCTAACCTCACAAGTCATCAAAACTATGGTTATTTTGGAATGTTTCTCTCAATGTTTCAGCATAGAAATACAATTTTAAATAAATTGAAGTAATCTCTTACATTCATAAGTGTTGGATTCATAACAAAGAAAGAAGCAGAAACATAATGGAAATAAATCAAACAATCAAGAAACCATGATGAATAAAGATAAATAAATATTGGCAGAAAAGGCATACTCTATATTCATCAATGAGAAAATAATCATGTATATAGACATACATATATAATACAAAAAGACCATAACTGTCATGTAATTGTATAACAATTAGGTAAGCTAACTAACTTATATTTTTAACATCCCCCCTTAATCATAAGTTTGTTCTTGCCTGAAAAACTGCCAGAACTTGAAAATCAACAATGTGTCAAGAAAATATTCAGAGGGTTGGCTGAAGATGCTCTTTGAACTCTAAAAAAAAATAACAGAAGGTGATGTCTTCTACTAAGTTGGTGGTTTAAGGGTGAGCACAAACTCATTCGGTGGTTTTGGGATGACCACAAACCAAATGTCTAGCAGAAGATGATGTCTTCTACTAAATGGCATGGTTTTAAGTTACCATAAACTAACAAGAGCTCAAGGCTCAAAAATCTAAAAATGTAACAAGCATAACTTCATGTCTTCTTCTCAATTGGTGGTTTTAAGTTGACCACAAACTATCAACGAAAATGTGTTTGAAAACAAGACTCCATACCAAGAACTAGGTTGCATACTTGATCATTTGTTCACGGGTTCTAAATCAAGCTTGGAACCTGAATGAAAACTTTAAATTCCCCCCTGTAAGGGACAACTGGTTCAAATTTCCTTGATCGTCATTCACAAGTATGGCCAAGAAGAGATCCAGCACCTGTATAAGCTACTGGAACAATGTGTACGCTTTCAAAAATGTTTGTAGACTCGATCTTCAACTCAGAATACTACATCAACTCAGCCCCGATCATACCATATATCATCCAATCCTGAAAAACATTCATGTCCATCAACTGTAGAAATATCTCCAATCAAGTACAGTTGTACTTGTGTATAAATCTGTCGATAAGAGTGCTCCAATAAATTGGCTTTTAAATGCCAACGCCAATTCCCTAACCATTCAAAATGAATATGTTTCTGCTTGCGTTTTTGACGCCTTAGTGAGAGGTGATTTTTCTTCCCACAAAATCTTCATGGGTGAAGATCAAAACAATTTGACTTATCATGGCCAAACCCGTGACAGTATTTTCACTATATGGTTTCTTTATTCGACCGATTGTCATGATCTGGAATATCTGTAGCAACATCATCATTAACAATATCTTGTACATGTTCCTTACCAATATCCTCATTCTCTGTCTTCTTATCATCATTAAAAAACCTCCACTCACAAAGAAAAAAGGTTCGCAATAATTAGGAATATGAAAAAGGTTGCCAACATCCTTTACATATCCTAGTCCATATTGATTCCATTTAAAACATAATTCTTCGCATGGTCGAACAATTCTAATTTCTTTTCCACATTTATCCGTAACGTTTTCTGACATAGATACTTTATCCAACTCATCTTCATGTTTATGAGTGTCATCACTGGTCAACTGAGTGTCTTCATTATTTTCATCCTTGATGTCATTTTGTTTATTGAAATCACATTGTTGGTGTCAAAGGATATTTAACTCATCAGATAACATTTTCTTTTGAAGTTTGAACTTATCAATTTTCTTGTGCGTTACTTGTAAAAAAGTAATCATTGTACTGAGGGTGCACCATTTTATTGCAATTGTAGATTCCGTAGTTGAGTTAACTAATGCGTGCAATATTGTAAATATTTCTTCAATTCTTGCGATTATGCAGAATATGGAAGAGATACGACCAATGAATTAGATGCACACAAAGATCCTAAGACCCCCTTATTCAATTTAGGGTGGGTCAAGGATGCAAAGACAAATTTATGAAATTTTTTGGACCCCTTATAACACCTTTACAAGTTCAAGTCCAAAATAAAAAACCCTTATAACTCCCATTACAATAAATGGAGAAAACTCCTCCATACAAAACCTTATAACTCTTTAAATACACATGAAAGTCTTCATTTAAGTTCTATTGCAAAAAGAGTGCCCCTTATAACTCCTTGAGTTTCCCTTGAAATAAACTTTATAACTTAATGAAATCCACTTATCACTCCAAATAAGTTTTCCCCAAACACATGCATATATCGATAATATATATCGATAATAACAAGTAGATACATCCACCACTTAAAGTGGTTCTCGGCTGAATTTTTTTTTTCTCATATAAATTTTGCAATCACTTAATATCAATTATCTCATAGATGCCACTCATAATGAGAGGATAGCCCATCATATTGTTGTATTATCATAGAGAATAAAGAAGCCTAAAGTATCTAAATGTATATCCTCATCATTATGATGTCCTTAGAATAATGTGCACAACACTCTCAATGTCCATGATATCATTAATTTAGCCACTCTTTCAAAAGATATGTAGCATTTTAAAAAGGATTACCTTTGTATACATATTAGACCATCCAATCATCAAGCGCTCGGGTCGAGGGACACAGACAAGCCGTAAGCTCCTTCAGGCACGCAGACATCAAAAGGACTTCATTTGCAAGTGAGAAAATCGTAGGTCGCTTCTTTTAAACTTCACGTAGTTCTGAAACCATACTGTGAGACATTTTCTACAGTCAAGTGAGAAAATCGCAAGTTGCTTCTTTTACACTTCACGCTGAGAAAATTGCAGTTAAACTTCATGCATCGTGCCTCTTTTCTCTGTAGCACAACCTTTTATTCTGATTTTGTCTTTACATGACTATATACGGATTCTAGATTCTTCTCCTCTCAAACTGGTGATCCACATCATCGTGCCTCTTTTCTTTACAACACAACCTTTTATTCTGATTTTGTCTTTACATGACTATATCCAAATTGTTCTCCTCCTAGACTGGCAATCCACATCAATGTGTATTACTCCAGGCTTCTCAACTTCCAAAAATCTGGCGGCTCTCTTCCACCGAATTGCCAGGTAGACAAAAGGATGGCTCTCGATCTCTTTGGTTTAATTCACGGGTTTCTCACGGCTTCACGTCTTTTTTCTTGGGAAGAACTGGAGATCTATTTTCAGCTACATCAAAACTCCTTACTTGCACATTCTCACTGCACTTCAACTCCATTGAAAATTTACATGATCTACCAGGCCTTAAAAACTATAGGAATCTAATGTCATGTAACTGTATAACAGTTAGGTAAATTAACTAACTTATGATTAGAGTTTTAACAATAAGATCATCATCACCACCATCATTATCATCATCATATATTCTTAAAATTTTATGTATAGTTTAGATAATGAATTTTGAGAAATATTGTAATTCCTTTGCTTGTTTACTACTCCATAACATTTGATTGTGATTATTGTTTAGTTAAAAAAATGTTGTAGTGTTATATTAGCATAGATTTATTATAATTAAGATCTATCATATTTAAATAAGATTAAATATTTTAATGTGTAAACTTTTCCTTTCTAGACTATTATATATATATATATATATATATATATATATATATATATATAATATTTAAAATAAATATTAAAATATTTTATTTATATAATATTTATAATAAATATTAAAATATTTTATTTATAATTGACTTTTAAATATTTTTTTATTATTAATATATTTTTTAATTATTATTTTTTAAAAATATTCTTGAATACTTAAAAATTTAAATAAAAAAATTATAACTTTTTATTATTAATAAATAAATATTGATTATACTTATATTTTAATATAAATTTTACAATAAAAAATTTAAATGATATAATTACAATAAATTAATTCTTCCATACATTTGGTTTCACAATGATTCATTATAATCTCCACGACAAGATTTAAATTCCTAGTAAAGTTTACAATAAAACTTAAATTTATTATAATATTCCTAATAAAAATTAAATTTATATGATCCTTATAAACTTAATTACTTAAAAAACTAAATCTCTTCTCATTGTTATAAATTAATTTAATAAAATATTTAATTTAAATAATATTTTTTTCTAATTTAATTAACCATTATTAATTTATAATCAAAATAAATAATTATCATGTTTTAAACAGAATAAAAATAACTAAAATGTAAATATCTAAACTATGGTATGAGATATAATTATAACATTATAATATATTATTGAATTTTTTTTTATTTTTTTGAATTATATTTCTAATTTTAAATTTAGTATTTTAAATATTTTGTTTTTATATTAAAAATTTATTCTTTATTTTAATCATAGTTTTTTTAAACATTATTCTTTACAAATACTAAAAATTTTAAATACAATTTTAATATAAAACAAATTTATTTAAAATTTATAAATTATCTCAAATTAATATTTCCATTTAAAATGTCCCCAAGGTGTAGGACAGTGACGGAGTGTGTTGTTAAGCCACTCCGTGATGTTAAAGTCACCGGTTCGAAACCTGCGGGGACAATGTTAAGGGTTGCGCCGGGTGCGATCCCCTGAGTCGCGGTTTCTCAAACTACACGTTAATCGCAGGTCTTGCACAAATTAACAAACAAAAAAAAAATATTTCCATTTAAAATAAACGTATTCAAAATAAAGTTAACTTTAAAAACTACCTACATAATATTATAATAATCATAAAAATTTAACTAAGAACTGAAATACCATCAACATGTAAAAACTAGTGCTAAAAAAAAAAAAAAAACTAATCTATATCTCATGAAGTAAAGTAACATTCCTTCTACTCTTATTCTAGACAATTGAATCCATTGCAAAATTAAGTTAACTAGAAAGTTAGGAGTAGAGAGATATGAGTGAAGTATCCTTATATTTAATTGAAAGTTAGGAGTAGAAAGATATGAGTGAAGTATCCTTATATTTAATTTCAAAAATTCCTTTACAAGCATTTAGTAATTTATCCATTACAACATTTAATGGGATTTGGAATAATTTATCCATTACAACATTAAGTGAATTAGAAAAATTAAATGAGGAAAAGTATACAAACTTAAAATTTTATATTTATCCATCTTACCCTAATCAAGGGATTTGGAATAATTTATCTATTTACAACATTAAGTGAAAAATATATGAATACATAAAAAAAATATACAAACATAAAAATCTGTATTTATCCATTTTATCCCAATCAAGAAATCCAATAAAAATACCAAACCATCTATACAACACATATACCTTAAACCACATGTAAATGTGAATGAGATCTTAAAGTCAAATTTCCCCCTCAAAACCAACGTATGTCTTTATTATCATTGAGTTATTGTGTCCTCTCACTCACTCATATTAAAAGACATAGAGACTCACTCATATTAAAAGACATAGAGTGAAGAATAAAACATAAAAATTCATGGTATTTTTAGCAAACCAAACATATAGTAAAAGCCAAAGCTTTCTAAGAAACTAAATTTTTAGATCATGTCCTACTAAGTCTCTCTCCCACACACCACAATCACCTACTAGGGTTTTAACTACCATCTTTGAAAACTGGCATAAAATATAAAATATTGTTTAAATGTTATTCTTATACATACACCATACTTTTATCCAGTGCCTTCACACTCCGCTCAAAAAGTCCGCCCATCCCAGCACCGTGTCAATAAATCCCTTGATTGGAGGGACGATCTGTGTTTAGGGCTGCCTCTTGGCTGTTTTGGAATATGATCTGGTCAGTTTTTCTCTTTGGGGATCTCGTGTGACTGATGGGGGAGAATTTCCCTCCCTTGGCCGCGTACGAACGAGTTTTTTTAGAAAGCGGACAGATAATGTGTTTCTTTGCAGCGTTCTCTCATATTTGTAGGTGTATGATCACGTTTTGCTAAGATATGTAGCGATTTCTGTGTTTGACAGGAGAATATCTCTTTGGGTACACCGATTTGTCAGAGGGTTGATTTCTCCTTTATGCAGTGATTTCCAGAGGAGCGATTCCATGGCTCCATCATTGTCATGATTCGTCAGTATACTATTATTTGACCACTTTTCTGTGAATACCATTACTTGTTATTTGGTCTCATTGTTTACGAATCATAGTGTTCCCTACTTTTTAATTATACATGCAATGCAATCAATTAATTATACATCGATGAGTGGATATTGGTTGTCGTAGACCATTACGTGACATTTTGAAACGTTTGTCAGATTCCTGTCGGCGCTGCCATTACATTTTTGTAGATGAATTCGAAGACTTGTCGAAGAATATCCATGGCTTATTGAGTAACGATGGCAAGGATCTCGCTGGTTCCTTTGGAAATCTCGCTTTTGTACCCGCGGGTCCTTCCCGCCTTCACATGCATATCAAGTATAAAGAATTGTGGCTTTTATCGGGGGAGTTGAGGTGATACTGGTCGATAAGTATTTGCAGACCTAATCGCACCGTATCTATTTAACAACGAGTGTAGCTGTTGTAGGAGCTAGTGGCTCAGTGTGTATGTGGTCCGGTTGTCCACCACTTCACTTCAGGAATCGCTGAGCAACGTTTCAGTGGATTCCTTTTTGTCATTGCGTAACAATCCTATCTTCTTGTTTCTCGTTCTGTAGAGGAGTACTGTGCGGCCAACATTCCACATTGTGCTCTCGGCTATCCGGGTCTTTGAACTTTTTTCAGATTTAAATTCCGGTTCATCATTTTCTGGAGCATTTGTTTTCTGCCTAAATGAAACTTTTATCAAGATTTACGGGGAAATTGGATCACGACGATGGTGCTCGACGTTCTAAAACCTCATATTCATCCCTGAGAATTCTCTTTTGCTGCTAAAGCGTTGGTCGCGGTCATCGCAGTGAGATGTTGCGTGGATTGTGGGCGCCAGGCTCAATTGGTATGTTGGCTACATCCGATCATTGGCCCTATGCTCTTGTGTCCTCCTATCGAATGGGGAGTTGCTTCACTGCATGGTGCATCTCTCACTGTGACGACTAGTTTCGAGGAGGCAATCAAAGTGGGAAGAAGGGAAATTGGTTTTTGCATTGAGTCCTTTTAGACATATGGCGGCTTTGTCATATTCCCTTGTTGCCTTCTTAGCGAGTCCAGGTACCCAATGTTGGGTTTTTATATTCTTTGTAGTGAAAGTCCAGTGGAGGTGAATCGACTATTGTCGAAGGTCAAGGTGGATTGACAACATTCAAGGTTGAGGTGGATCAATGGCAAGTCAGAGGTCGAGGTGAGTCGATAGAGTAAAGTCGAAGTTGAAGATATCGACGACAAGTCAACCAACAAGAGGTTAAAGTGCCGGTGTGAGACAACCAACTAGAAAACGAATGAAGGCCAACTCGTAGTTGACTGGTAATCCGACTTGGATTCGAGTGTAAATAATTTGGAGATTTACGGGATTCGTAGCCAATGATATGCATGGATCTATAACCATTTTTGGGTGCCAATCCTTTAGAGTTTTTCCCATTGTAAAGTCGATAAATAGGCATGTTGTAAGGTTGTAAATGATGATGCAAAATATTCTAATGCATGTGTAAATAGTAGGTCGCTGGTCATGTAGGTGTAAGCTAGATTGGCTATAGGGTTGTTCTTGCGCAAGAAAGAGGGTATGATATTGATTGTATTTTAGGTGTGGACCAAGGTTAGACATGTAACATTTTATTCAGTTTGAATAAGACAACAAGAGAGTAGAATGCTTAAGGAATGGTGGTTTTCTCGGTTTGGGTTCCAAGGTAAAATATTTGTGTTATGTGTGATTGCTTTGTCATTTACGTTGTTGATTAAATACTTCTTCTCCTCCGCTAGGTTCAGTGTGGAAGTGTATCTCATTTCCTCACAAGTGGTATTAGAGCCTAGGTCTTCCCTAACAAGTGGTATGAGAGCCATGGTATGCTTTGATGAGTGAGATCTTTATTTACCAATATTGAATCTAAGAATTAAACCCTAGGTACAGTAAGAGTCGTAAGTCATAAATTGTGTTAAAAATCATGGTAAAGAATGGAAAACAATTCGAGAATAGAGATAGAAAAATTCAATGGTGAGAACTTTTAGCTTTAGAAGATTAAAATGGAAGATCTTCTTGTAGATCGAGAACAATGGACAACACTCTATCTAGGTACCCAACCAACAGGAATGTCAACGGAAGAATGAGAGAAACTCAAAAGAAGAGAAAGACGTATGATTCAACTTTGTCTTGCAGATTCGGTACTATTGGATGTCTTAGGTGAAGACTCGACCAAGAAATTGTGGGACAAGCTAGGAATATTATACCAGTTAAAATCTATGGTAAATAACGTGTTTCTCATAAAGAAACTGTATTTTTTGAGAATGAGTGATGGAAGTTTAGTGAATGAGAATTTATATACGTTTAACACCATTTTAAGCCAGTTATTGTGTGTGGATATTAAAATCACTAAGGTGGAGAAGTGTATAATTTATAGACTCCTCGGATAACTTAGTCGTGGCTATAGGGATTAATACAACCACACTAGTTCTAGAAGACGTGGTTTCTTCTTTGTTCTCAGAAGAAATGAGAAGAAAGAACATGGAAGGATCAACCAAGGATTCTTTAGTGGTGAGAGGTAGATCGATTGAAATAGATAAAGGAAAATTATTCAGTAGAAAGTCTAATTCGAAAGGTAGATGTAAATCCCCAGTTCAGTCGGCAAGAAGATGATGGAAATGTGGTAAATCTGGGCATTACAAAAAATATTCCAAGTCGAGGGCGATGGAAGTCAGTACAGGATCCGATGAGAGGTAGTGGACTGAGAAAAGGACAACCCCGAATAAGGGAGGTGATGTGTACCTGGAGTCGACTAGTATAGATTTGGATCAAGTTGTTTGGTTGATTGACTCAAGAGCATCCTATCATATCGAACCAAATAGAGAATGGTTATGCGAGTATGAATTATATGATGGAGGTGATGTGTTCTTAGGGGATGACTCCACAAAAAAAATTGTCGGACAAGGAAGATTTTGATTGATATTACATGATGGGAGGAAAAAAACCCTTCCAGTTGTGCTACACATTCCAGGTTTGGAAATAAATATGATATATGTCAGTAATATGAGTGATGTTGGGGTATGCACTCTGTTTCATAAGGGTTCATGTAATATGGTCTGAGATGCTATGGTATTAATGAAAAGAGTTCAGATTTGAACCCTATACATTATTACGGAATGTCATCTCGACTCGATGCAACATCATCATTGCGTCTGAAGTTGACTCGAATTTGACTCTACTTGATAAAACTCAGTCTTAGTCAGTACAAACCAAATCTACAAGACATGATAAAATCGACCCGACCATGCTATGGCATGAGAGTATGGGACACATTGGAGAAAAAAGACTTCAATATATGAACAACAAAGGTATGGCCAAAGGTTTTCCTAAATGTGGTTTAAAAGTATACTTTTTTGAAAATTTCATATATGGAAAACAAAGTCAGGTGAGATTTCCATTTGGAATGACTAGGTAATGTGAGATTCTAGAATTGGTGAATACTAATGTGTTTGACCCAGTTACAATGCCTTCATTTGGTGGATCCTTGTATTATGTCTCATTCATAGATGATTTTCCTAAGAAGGCATAGATATATTTCCTAAGGAAGAAATCAAAGGTTTTCGTTAAATTTAAAGAGTTTAAAGATCTTGTAGAAAACTAGACATATAAGAAGATTAAGGTCTTCAGAACTGATAATGGTGGTGAACTCTATGGGAAAAAATTTAATCAATTATGTAAATAGTGTGGAATAACATGCCAAAATACCACACCATATACATCACAACAAAATGGAATTTTTGAGAGAATGAACGAAAATGTTGATGTATAAGGCAAGGATCATGCTCAGTGGTGTTGGGTTCACACAAGAATACTAGGCATAGATAGTTGACACTACAAGATATATGGTGAATATGTCACCTTCATCGGTGCTAGTTGACACAACTCCACATGAGGTATTGTTGGGTAAGAATCCTTCAGTTGCACAACTCAAAGTATTTGGTTGTGATGCATTTTTTCATTTTCCCAAGGAAAAGAGGAGCAAGGTAGACAAGAAGGCAGTCAAATGTATTTTCATTGGATATAAACAATAAATGAAAGGATATAAATCTCTAGGATCCTCCATCAAGAATAATAGTGTACAATCGAGATTTGGTCTTCAAAGAAGTATGAGGTAAGTATGAGCCTAAAGAAGTTGTTTAGAACGGGAATAATCCTAATATGGTGTAGTTTGAACTAATGAATGAAGAAGATGATTCAGATGAGTGGACTGAATTTGAGGAAGAGGTGGAACAACAAAATCTCTTGGTAAGGAGGTAATAAAGAGTACATAAACAAGTTGAAATGTAGAGTCCAACCAACTTTCGTTCCACATTCATGCTAACTACCATCAATGATGAGCCCAATTCGGTTGGTGAGGCAATCGACTACATAGACAGTAAAATATGGAAGGACTCCATGGTCAAAGAGATGGAAACTTTGCACAAGAATGAGAGATGGGATTTAGTCAAGTTACCTAGTGGAAGCAATCTCATCACTAGAAAGTGGGTATTCAAGAAGAAGATGAATGTCGCAAGACAAGTCGAGAAGTTCAAAGCTCAATTGGTAGAGAAAGGTTATTCCCAAGTTGAGAGAGTCAACTTCGGTGATATTTTTTCCACTATTGAAAAAATAACTTTCAGTAGAATACTAATGTCTCTGGCTACAACATTCGATATGGAGATAGAACAAATGGATGTAAATACAACATTCCTAGATGTGTACCTGGAAGAAGAAATCTACATGAAATGGCTTGAAGGATTTGTGTTAAAGGAAATGCAAGAGCTGTTGTGCAAACTAAAAGGGTCCCTCTATGGTTTAAAGCAATCTACAAGGATGTGGTACCATAAGTTCAATACATACATCCTTAGTTTTGGCTTTTTGAGAAGTAAATATGATCACTTCATATATTCAAAGGAATAAGGTGGGTGTTTCATATATGTATCTTTGTATGTCGATGAGATGTTGATGATTGGAAACATGGATGCAATAAAGGAGGTGAAGAAGAATCTATCCTCCAAGTTTGACATGAAGGATCTTGGTGCAGTTAGCTTCATTCTTAGAATGAATATTAAGAGAGATCAAGCCACTAGAAACCTCTAGTTGAATCAGATGAAGTACATTGAAATAGTTATGAAATGATTCAACATGCAGGATTGTGTTGAGCACTCAAAACACCCTAAAACAACCTTATCAAAATTTTCACTTTTTGGGTACCACTTGATCATATACACTGTCTGACTCGATTTCATTTTGGGAAATGTTTTGTATTTGTTTGTTTTCATGATTCTCATCACCTATTTAGGTTTGTTTGAACTTATGAAACCCTATGGCTAAAATACCTTAACACCTGAATTAAGAATCGACAGCCAAACACTACACCCAATGCGCTTAGGTTCGACGTCGAAAATAATTCAAGTAAGAAAAGGAACCACCTTAAAAACAACAGTCACCAAGCATTGATCTTCATCAACAGAACGAATAAGGAAGTTTTGGTTTACGTAAGTTTTTCTCTTAAAGGTTCGAGAGATAGTCGATCCCCTTCGGCATCGGTAAAATACAAGGAGGAAAGATGTTAACGAAGGATGAAAAGAAATCGTCAATAACCGATGCCCGACGCACTTTATCAGGATCAGGGAAAATATAGAAGGATCATAACAAACATTTTTTACCACGATAAAGTTATCCTCGATCGTCGATCCCCGATGCGTTTTCAGCATCGACACTTTTTAGAGAGAGTCGATCTGAGAGCGCTTTGTTAGGTCTATCATTGATCACCAATCCTTGACACTTTTTTGACATCGGCAAGATAAGGTTTGTTTTAGAATGAATAGCTTAAGGACAGTCCCAAATCTGATTAATACGAGTGAATTAAGTCATTGGTCTCGAACGCCACATGTCTTTACCAGGTAAGAGGGTCATACGGTCTAGTTATATCCTGAGTCATTCTTGGTTCCCTAGGTCCTAGTCACACCTCCAAGTCATCTTTTCCATGTCATCATTGTATGGTAATACTGATCGGTATCGAAACTTTGCAGGAGGATACCAACGAAAATGTTCATATCATAATCCCGACCCCCGATCCACCCACTGAAAGAGAGACACAACAAGATGTTTCCAACATTAGATACAATTTGATTTTTTGAATTTAAGGAGATAATTAATACTCGATCCTACATTAGTTTCTACCTCGTGTGCCAATCAAAACAACATTTTTGAAATCACCGATAGACCACATCACCACCTGTGCCTTCGTCATAAACCCACGATGAATTTAAGTTCTAAAGATTCAGAGGCATATTTATTGAAATTTCACTCATAACCCGAATTGAATGGTTGATACAACACAGTAAGATCTTCCTTGTTTAAAATCTCTTGAACCATTGTGAACAAATTCATTCTGCATGTAAGAGAATTCCAATGCATCTGAAGGAGAAAAATGAGAAACTTGAAGACTGTACCGACCCCTGTGATTATAAAAAACCAGGTTTAACAAGCTTCATAGGTATGTATCCAACTCTGTCAATTCACTGGTTATAATTTATATGTGTTTGTCTGATTTTTACACAGCCTCTAAAACTCTCCTCAAGTTGCAAGAACAATTCCACCGAGAAATCCAACCAAAATATGCTCTCCGAGACCACCAAAGCTAAAAGAACCAGAGATAGGAGAAGGTTCTTATCTAGGGACCGCGAGGAAATTGGAGTATGCTCCTAGGCCGGAACCTGTCGTTAATACAAAAAAAAAGAAAGTTTTCATCCATCCTCTGGCCTTTGGCGATATAGAGGCAAGCATCGGATCCAAGATACCACTCCCACAATGGGGGGATCTCTTCAACAGGATTAGTATAGAAGAATACCCAAAGTATATCCCACACAACAACCCAGATGTAAGGGCGCTCGATAACTAGGTGTTCCCCAGCATTCGACGGTCATATTTACACATGGTGGCAAGAAGAACCCCCATTTTCCCCTGCATAGAGGTCTGAAGTGGCTCATCAACCACAAAAACGGGCATAAATGTTTGATTAATTATGAGAATGGTGGGTGCATCAGAGTTTTCCTCTCAAAAGAGGTCCAAAAATACTACAAGCTCAGGGACCCAAAGGAGCAGCTCAACATGGAGTTCGTGGTGAAGTTCTATGAACTCCATGACACCAAATGGTTGAGGGCCTCATGGTGTAGGGAAGAAAATAAGTTCACCAATTAGAGAAATGGATGGTACATGATAATCAACCTGAGGGATCCATACATATATTTGATGGCTCTCATCTATCGACTATACAGAGAAAAATATTTCTCCAAGTTTTTGGAAGCATGGATTCCTTTGGCATACACAATTGCAATCATAAGGTGCAACTTAAAGTGGGGAGAAATAATCTCCAAACAACTAAGTACCTGTGTGCAATAGGCTCAAACACTGAAGGAAGGAGAGGCACCAACTTTCTACATGGCCTTGTACCTTCTCTATGTCTTGTGTGCGAGGAACGTCTTCGTTGGCATGAATATGAGTTGGCATGTTACAGAGCTCTCAGTCCACGTCTACTTCAGCGTGCTATGGAAAAATAGGTAAAATAAATATTACTCCCAAATTTATTTTATTCTTTTTAAGAAGGAATGTCCAAGGCTATCAACAACATCCAAGAAAATGATATCCAAAATAGGCCATTTCTACTTGGACGAGCACGCCAACTACATCAGCATGTTCGGGGCCACTAGAGCACCACATATCCTACAGGCTCATGTCCTAGACCAACTCTTCATAGGAGAAATTTGTTATCAAACCATATTGTAGGGCTATAATGCCACATTGGTCAAAGACAAGAGGTGAGCCTTCATACACTACAGTTTCCATGTGGGGTTCTATCTGGTCAAGGATACTGCTCAAGCCAAACAAGAAGGGTTGAACCAACTTGAATTTAGGTTCCCTACAGGCCAATTCTGCAAGCATGATCCTAAATGCCTCGTCCTCCAACATGCATCGTAAGTATCATCATGCTGGCCATATGCTCATGATAAATTTGAGGATGAATTCTTCACAGAGAACGCCCATGACTGGGATGAGGTGGTGCATCAGGTGGCCAATGAAAAAATGAATAGGTTCAAGGACATGAGCATGGATGAATAGGTGAAAAACATAGAGCAATAGGCTCAATAGGCCCTCAAAGCCAGGGAAGAAATCAAAGTGGCAGAGGCAACAAAGATGTAGGGAAGGGGATTGTTATTGACATTGGAGGCACCAAATAGAGGTATGTGCTTAATGGAAGAGGCATGGAGAGTAATTGATCAGTTGCAGAATGACCCAGGCCTCGTAGATATGAAAAGGGTTCCTACCGACAACCCAATTGAAAGATGGAGAGGTCCAAGTGACCCAGAGATGATACAAATTGAAGAGATCACCGGGTTAGATAACTCTAAAGTTTCAATGCCACAGGTTAGATCACCAGGGGATGTTTTGACTCAACCTAAGATAATGAGGAAATCAGGGAGAGAAAGTGCACCAAACCCTTTACACAACTTAATAAATATCTATGATGATGAGGAGAGTTCAGAGGTTTCCCTGGTGACTATGGTACAAATTACAAAGGAAAAGGAACCCAATAAACTATCTTCCCCAACTCCCGGTAATCCAATTCAAATCCTTACATAGAGAGACCAGGAGGTCAAAAGTGTCTTAGACACTGAGCTACTCAATACACTGGGGACCCAAGTGGACAACCCAAAGGATGATCTAGGATCAGGAGCATAAGAAGGAAGAATTCCACAACAAGAAATCGACATATTGACAGATGATTATCAAGTAAGTACCGAGATTTCCCTTGATTCATCAATTTTGGCCAGTAATTTACCTCTCGATGAGCAAAAAACATAGGCCAAACTTTCAAGACATACATAAGAGGTTCAATAACCCAATGTTGAAAAAATATACACCATTGGGATCCTGGGAAACACACTTACATGGGGAGAGAAACAAATCTTCGAACCCATGGATGAGGTCTCCAATATACAATCCATTGCCTACGACTGAAAGAGGAAAACCATCATGAAGAGAACCACCAAGAAGAGGAGACTTACTCTAGACAACTCCATCCTCATCAACACAGAGGAGAAATTGATTAGCATGGAGCATGCCAAGACGTCTGAGCTTATCAGGGCAGGGATGGAAATCACATATGCCACCCTGTATAGAGGGAGGAAATATGAAGAGGATATTTCCACTATGTTAAAGGAGTTGGAGCATCTACACCATTTGGATAAATATTATCAGGAATCCATGCAAGCCACAGTGTTCTTGAGAAGTGAATTCCATGATGCCTATAGTAAATTCACGAATGAGCAGCACCTCTTCACTGTAGGGATAGTCGATTTCTAGGAAGACGCCATTATGGTGCTTGAAATGAGGAAGGACATGGAAATATGGTATGATAAATCACACCAAATGGTGGAAAGGATTGATTACATAAACACGGTTCAACAGGGCGAAGACGCCAAAGAGAACGACATTCGGGTCCTAAGGGAAAAAAACATCGACTGCATAAGGAAATCAGCCGAATACTGGGTGAAAATGGCCTAATAACCTCATCAGGAGATCAAAGAGAAATGGGTCGATTTCGAAAGGAGATGGACCAAGATAAATCGAGCGATGAGAGACATCAGTCTCCCAAAATTCAACACACTCGAGGACTTTGTCTACTTGCATGACATAGTCAAACTGCATGCAAAACAAGACTCATTGTGGATCGTGAAGATAGAAAATGTGGCGAACATGGTGTCAGGCCAAGTACAACATCTCATGGATCACTCAATCAAGGCTTGGACAATGTTACAACAATTAAGTGCTAAAGTAGTGAAGTATTAGGCATGGGCAGTGGAAATAAAGGAGATCCTTTCAAACCCGATGGACCAACATAGATTCCCATATGCCAACACATGTGAGGAACTCTTCATCAAATGGTCAGAGTATGAGAAGATTCATCCACTCAAGTGAAACCATTTCATGAATCTTAGAAGACTTAGATATGGAAGTGCCTTGTGGCGATGTTTTGCTTTACTTATCTTGCACTTTTGATAGTTATTTTTAGTTAATAATTGGTTATAAAGAAGAGGATCGACCTGTTAGAAGAGGTCGATGGTTTTTGCAAAGACCCTATTTTTTTGGAATTGTAAAGAACTATTTTCAAACTACTTTAATTGAGAAGTCTTGTTTGGGACTGGAGAAAAACTTATGTTTTTCATCAAAGGTGTGTGTGATTGGATCTAAGGAGGAATTACTTCTAACTTTACCTCTTTAATGGATGTTGTAATGAGTAAGAGTTTTTGAATCTATTGATAAGTTAGTTGATCTAATATTTTTATAGTTCTTATCTCTAATGATGGAAAATAAATCGTTGTTTTAATGTGTTATTAGTGATTAGACCTAAGAAAACTAATTTTCTTGCCATCATTTTATTGCATGTATGTTCTCTTCTGATAATTGTATCTTAGTCAATAATTGGAACACCAAAAAGTTAATGTATTAGTACTAGGCTTGTTGTAGGTGTAAGAATAATTGTCTGCATGCTTGAGTACAAGAGTTATCCCAAGCTCATCCTTCTTCAGTATTTAATCATTTTCCCCTTTGTTACCCAGTTGGTTTATACCAGCACATATCTTGTATCGATCCCACCTATAAGAGAAAAACAAAAAAAAGAGAACATTCAAACTCAAGGAGGTTTTTTCGCGAGAATATATCCTGTAAATCACTACGTAAAGCCCGTCAATTAATTGGCCAGGTCACATAGATCTGGAAAACCATTCCACCATCAAACACTGTAGAGTATAATTGGGCCTCGGTGGTGGGTTTGGTTCCTACTATTGAGTTAAAGGAATTTAGGAACCCTCAATGGATTGTAAACCAGTGAAGGTTCCAATTCCTATGGGAGCAAGGCTTACTTCTGAACAGTGTCTAAAGAAATAGGAAGAAATATAGGACATGGAACATGTTCCCTATGCAAGTGTTGTTGGTATTATAATGTATACAATTTTCTGCACTCAACCAGACATTTCCCATGCAGTGGGAGTGTTCAGAAGGTACATGTCAAGACTTGTAAGTGAGCACTGGACAATTGTCAAGAGAGTATTCAGCTAGTTGTGTGGTATAAAGGAATATTCTAAATGCTACCAAGGAATACCTAGAGCTGACAGTGGTAAATTAAATGTACATGTATTTTTCGACGCCGACTGGGTTGGATATATGGATTAATGGACGTCAACCAACAGATATGTCTTCAAGATGTTTGGTGGATCAATAAGGTGGATGAGTAAGGAACATGAGATCATATCCTTGTCAAAAACAGAATATGAATACATGGCACCCACTCATGGAAACAAAGAGTTAGTATGGTTACAAAGGTTATGTTGAGGAATTGGATTTTAGTAGAGTGATATGAAGGTAATTTGCGATATTCATAGCCTAATATTTATGGCAAAGAACCGTACTTATCATTCTAAGACTAAACACATTGATGTATAATTCCATTTCATAAGAGATATGGTGGAAAGTAACAAGGTGCTACTGGAGAAAGTAGATATGTTGGAAAACATAACAGACTCGTTGACCAAGTCTATGAGTGTTGTGGAGTTCTCTTGGTGTAGAGAGGAAATGGAAATGGTTTCCCTAGGTCTGGGAATGAAAGTTCAATAATATCTTGTTTCAACAAAGAAGACAACAAGTGGGAGAATGTTGGGTTTTTATATTCTTTGTAGTGAAATTTGAGTCGAGATGAATTGACTAATGGTCAAAGATCGAGGTGGATTGACATCATTCAAGGTCAAGGTATATCGGAAATAATTCATAGGTCAAGGAAATTCAACAGGGTAAATTCGAATTCGAAGATATCGATGGTGATTCAACCAAGAAGAGGTCGAAGTGCGGGCGTGAGACGACTGACTAGAGACCTAATGAATGCCTATTGGTAGTCGACTGGTAATATGACTTGGATTTGACTGTAACATAATCCTAAGATTTGTGAGATTTGTAGTGAATGATATGCATGGATCTGTAAAAAAATTTGGGTGCCAAGTCTTTAGGGTTTTCCCTATTGTAAAGCCTATAAAGAGGCATGTTGTAAGTCCGTAAAGGCTAATGAAAAATATGTTGATGCATGTGTAAATCATAGGTTGTTGGTCATGTAGGTGTGAATTGGATATAGGGTTTTTCTTGCACAAGCAAGATGGTATGATGTCGATTTTGTCTTAGGTGTAGACAAAGGTTAGACATGTAACCTTTTATTCAAATTGAATAAGTCAACAAGAGAGAATAATTATCAAGGAATGTTGGATTTCTAAGTTTGGGTTTCCAATGTAAAATCTATGTGTACTGTGTGATTTCTTTGTCATTTACATTCTTGATCAAATTCTTCTTCCCCTATACTAGATTAAGTGTGGAAGTGCATCTCATTTACTGACACCTATCCAAAGATGACTTTTACTGACGGGATCTTTGATCCATGCCACATATCGAACCTACTTCATTTTTCTCATGGCAATGTGAGGGAGGTCGCCACTGTTGTTTTAGTCGTTACCAATGAATTCAAGTGACCATACCCTATGTAAATCATTTTTATTGACTTCCACGTGCTCGACTTGACAAAAACTGAAGGAATATGGTATGGATCTGACAAGAAATCCATGTGACATTGTTAGTGCATAGATATGTTTCTTAAGTTTGGATGAGACTATTGCATTCCACAATTCCTAGAGCTATTTTGATATTTTAGATACAATATGGTGTTCTTTCTATTTTCACTACACATTTTTAATGGGTTTTTTTCCATTTTGATCAATTGCAATTCTAGTCTTCATAATTATGAGCACCGAGAGCTCTCTATTAAACATTTGTATGATTATGAAAAAATCAAAAGGGTGTGAGATCTCTCTATTAAACAAAAGAATGGAGTACATATTAATACACTAGAATATTGCAATCCAGTCTTAATGGAGAGTTCTCACACCCTTTTGGTTTTTCCATTTTTATCAACAAGAATAGTGTAATCTTGTTGATGCATGATATCACCTATGTTTTCTACGCTGTTTTATGGTAAATTATAAAGTTTCGATATCGAACATTTTTTATGATTTGGTTGCGCACGCAGGGGATAAATTAAGAGAATTAAGTCCTCACTTTTACATGGGTACCTAACATGGCCTTTTTTTCCAGGACCCATATCAAGGATTGGTGTCCATGATCATTATTTATGGCACCTCTCGTTCTACACCTTTGAGTAGTGGATTCTATGCCACTCATGCATATAGTCTTAGGAGTGTAACCAAGAATTTGTCCCCATGTACTACCTTTTTTCGCAGTCACCTGGAGCTCACCACTTTGTAGTGTTTCTTGAGCCTAGGTTGTTTTTCATATATGTCGCCTTTATATTTTACTCCATACTTTAGTCATCAATTGTGGAATATATTGCCATCATATTTTTCACTCATCTCATCATTGTGGGGGGTTGGTGTGCAATGTTTCCTTAGGTGATTCTGCATGCTTCAACATTTTGTTCGACATTAAGTATTTTAAGAGTGAGCCTCTTATTGAGCACTGATTATTATTTTGACTCGACGGTTGTAGTCAATAGTGACCCATGCATTACAGTGAGATGGATTGACATCCATAAGGAAAATTATTTTATGATTTTTTTTTCAACTCTACATGAATACCTCATTAGGATTTCTATGTCAAGACTCATTTCAGAGAATCAATCTCTTTTCTTGAGAAGTTTGAAACTTGGATTTCTACATCGATATTTGATGGAGTTGATAGCGTGGGGAAACTAGCCCTATTTAGAGTTTTTTCCATACTTCCTGTTGGATTTTTCAGCACCCACAGGCCTCATTGATATTTTGATGGTTGATGGTGTTATATTCGGTTTGAAACCCTTGTTTTGGTTCTTCACCAGCACCTAATTTTTTGAATCATTTACGTGGTGGTTGTTATTTTTTTCCATTCTTGTGCCTCTACAATTGAACCTCTTTTACTTCATAATTCAACCATGTTTTGTGAAGTTAACTGGCCCTCTTCTTCAGAGTTTGGTTATACTTCTTGATTGTAGATTTGAACCTCCATAGGCCTCATGTTATTTCTTTTCAATGCATATTTATGGGATATTCTTCAGTTTCAACTCCAAATTCCATTTTGAACATTGACATTTTTCTCTCTTTTGGAGAAGATCACTTTCCTACTGGTTTTTCTCCTTTTCTCCAGTTATGAGAGTTTGTACATGGGTACCTTATCACACCTCATTTTCAGGACCCATCTTTGTTCTTCTTTATTCCTCCCTATACTTTTCTTATGTGGGGGTGTTGGTGTGTTTGTTAAGCTCACCTAGTTGTTCCTAGTCTTTAGGAAGTTGATAGAACTAGTTGGAGTGAATCTCTCACATCCAACTAGATGCTTCCTAGATTGGTGTGAGGTTGAGATATTTCCTCAATCGGTAGATCAAGGTAGTATGCTATCTTCACACTAAGATTTTGTATTAATATGTACTCTATTATTTTGTTTAATAGAGATATCTCACACCCTTTTGTTTCTTGCATAATAATACCTACACTTGCATTTCTCAATATAAATAAGTATCCATCATTGTATCATATCTTTTGCACAAACATTCACTTTAAATAAGCCTCCAAAATATTTAAGTAAATATTTTTAAAATTGGAGATATTATTTACCTATTGTTACACATTATTTTTTCACAATTGATAATTTTCACCTTCTTTCCATCATCCAAATATTAAAATCCATGATCATTGAAAAAAGACGTTTCATTTGAAGAAGCCAAAATGTATTTAAATTTTTTTTTTTGTGAAAGTGTCACATGTTGCACCATTGCATCATCTGACAATATTAAGTGTCCCATGCTATTCCATAAAAACATGGGACAATTTCTCATGTTGCTAGTTTACAAGGTGCAACATTGTTTTAAAATGAGGAAAAATAAGGAATTCACGAAGTTTCTAGAAGACAATCTATGGATATGAGGTGTCCTCCAATCGGTTTGGATCTCACTCGTACTCCTAATTTGGAGAGATCCTATCCTCTTATCCTAACCTCCGCTTCAATCCATAAAATGAGACTTCTCTCATGAGAAAAGCTTAATAGCTAATGGAGAATAACTAGTAGTGAATAGTGGTTCATAGCTTTAGCTTCTGATTTTTTATTAGAAGATTGTTCTTTGGCCTTGAGAGATTTTTGTTTCAAGGTATTCAGTTGATGGTGATGGAATTCATGGAAGAAATGTGGGTATCGGAGCAATGACCCATTGCAAAGAGCCTCACAACACCAATGCATTGGTTATAACTCTTCCATTATTATTAATGCAGTAACATGTTTCCTTTCCTATAGAGATCGTTTATTGTAAATAATCTTTATTACATTTCTCCTTTTTCATTTGTATATATTTTTCAAAATAATTATGTTTCTTTCATTGGTTATCTTTTCTTATTATATAGGTTTCCATTCAAAAACTTATGGATCAAGCTAGGACCTACAATTAGAGAGGAAAAACGTCAATAAAAAGGTATGAAACCTTACTTATGAGTATTTTGATTGTATGAATATAAGGAAAGTAATATTCTTTGTGTTGTTTTGTTCTAGTTTTGGGTTCCCAAACTAGGGACATTGGTCTATGTACGCATTGACTAATTTGTTCGATAACAAAATTGACGACTCCCCTGGGGAACGATCCTCCAAATTTGTTCTCTTGGTCTTTTGTCCTTTCCTTGTTTTATCTCTCTCAGTTAGTGCCTGATACTTTTTAATCATTAAACCTAGAAATTCACTGGAGATTTTCCACAATTTTTGTTTTTTCAAGCTTTTTACTTTATTGTTTCACTCTTCACTTGAGATACAAAGCAACAATATTGCATTATACTAGTCTGTATACTACAAAACATTTGGTTGTCACATTGTGTTGCACTATGGCCTGCAACACTACTTGAAAGAACAAGTTTTTATATGTTTTTTCTCTCCCAGGTTTAATGTCTGGCTCTTGCTGTTAAATTTAGGTTGTCTTAATAGTCTTCTTGAAAGTTTTAAAGTTTGATTTTGAGCATTGTTTCATTATTGAAATTTTTTCATGATTTCTAGCTTTGTATTGGCAAATTTGTTTTGCTTAATTCTAAAATAGGGATAAGCTCTTAGATTTTTCTTAGAGTGTCTTTCGGTATGGATTTTGATTTTTGTTACCAAAGTGTTTGTTTTTGGATTATTTAGTGGAAAGAGATTTTTTATTTTTGTTGAATGCTTTATTTTCCAAAACAAAAACACAAATTTACACATTGCATGGATTGCTTTTTCTTTTAAAGAAATTTGTTTCTTTTCTATATATATTTATCTTTGAAATCCAAAGTTTGATTCTTGTGTTGCATTAGTTGGAGGGAATTTATAGTTGTTTTGAGTAGTAAATTTCTTGGTATTTACAAAAATTTGGGACATTCTGCATTCTGGAATTTTTTCCCCCTCTCATAATATAGCTTTTGTTGAAGTGAAATATTTCATTTTCATCTCTTTGTACATCATTTCGGTCAAAACACCATATTGTCTATTTCATTTCCCTCTTTAGTAAACAACAACTATAAAATCAATGCTAATAAAATTTATTCAATAATTTTTCTTGATTGGTAGAATACCAACATTTGATTAGTTGTAGGGCTTTGGAATAGGAATTGAGGCTAACTTTCCATAATACAAAACAAACTTAGAATCTTGAGATAGGGAGAGAAATCCATTTTTCGCAACACTTTTCTTGGAAACCCTTCTCACACAAGGGTCAATCACAAGGTCACATTGGGGCCAACAACATAATTTACCTTGCTTTGTTGTTCTTGGTGGCCTGGTCTACATGTATTCCAAATAGTGTCGAAAGAAACTTACGGATCACTTGAGAGGAAAATATAAAAGGGATTTCAGATCTTAATTACCCTTCCCTTGTGTGTATACCTGATTGCTGAATGTTTCCCCAAACTTTCATTGTTGTAAGTAGTAACCTTAGTGTATTTTGTATTTAGGATTTATACACAAGGTGACAATGAAGGGAAATATTTGTTGTACCTTGGAAAAACGTTGGTCAAACTCACTCAGGATCCTTGGAGGGTAGCCCACGGTTCTACCATGAGGAAGCTTGCATCGGGTTGTAAGTCCATTAATAAGGTCTCCAATGTAACTTTTCCACCCGCTCCATCCCATCCCCTTCTCATTTTGATCTCGTGATGTTTGATTTCATCACCAACTAGTGGAAGAAGATATTTTTTTTTTGTGTTTTCTTCCTAGAATTTTTAGCGAGTCTTGTTTGTTTTCTCTAGTAGATCATAGGTATAATTGGTAATTGTTGGTAAAATTTTAAAGTGGAAGAACATCTTCATCCTTCTCTTAGAATGAAGGGTTTACCTCCTGAACTATCTAAAGAATCACAACCTGAAAACTAAGATGTTGAAACTACACAACTTGAAACTATACAACCAGAAAACATAGAACAATTTAAAACTGTAGAAGAATCAGAGGTAGTACAAACTAGAAATTTAGAACTTGAGGAAACTTAGATTGAAAGAACAAAGATTTTTGATCCTGAGCCTATTGAACATGAACTTATTGAGCCAGAAATAGTAGAAAATTTTCCTCTGTCACTAAGTTTAGTTTTGACACCGTCACTTTCTAGTCCTCAACAAGATTTTCCTTCACCAAGTTTCATATCTATCCTGTCACCTATAACTCCTCAAACCTATATCGTTTCAAATAGCTTAGAATTAACTCTGATACATGTTATCTCTCACAATTTTGTCCCTTCAGAGGTTGTTTTTGTTACTTTTGAAGATATTGTGGGATAGATTCATCTTCATTTTAATCCACCTATAATAGATTTAGAGGGACCTCTCCTTATCCAATTTCATTCACCAATTGTATCTCCCTGGGAGGACAACGCTTGGTATCAATTTTTAATTGTCAATAGTTGATGCAGGAGAATATCCATCAACACTTAAAGAGGCCAAGTTGAAGACAACTCAGCGTCCAACATGCATTTCAAATCATATTTGATCCCAAGCAAGGAACATTTGTTTTGATATTTTGAAAACATTGAAATTTAAAGACATTTTAATTTTTTGGAAGCTTGAGCCATCGCATGAGATCAGAGGATATTGTAATTTCTTAAATGTATGTAGGATTGTACATATACATAGCATCAACTCTTTAGTTTTTATAAATGATATTCAATGGAATAGTTGTATCAACTCTTATCTGTTTATAAATGATATTCAATATAATAGTCCTTAGTAGATGAATGTATTAATTGTGATAGGATGGCACTAAGGTAGTCTGGAGGGAAGGCTCGAGAAGACTCTCCATGTATAAATATATGTATTTTTTCCAGAATAAGGCCGTTGAATGTTATTTTTATTGTTTCAGATTGTTAACTGAGAAAGAGATGTTGAATTTTATGAAGGATTGAGAGAGTTGTATGAGTCCATGTACATAATTTATGAATTAATACAAGCGGAAAGGTTTGAGTCCAAATGTTTGGTGTTGTGTTCATTTGAATTATTTTAGTACATATCATGTTTATTTATGTTCTATGTGTTTTATATGCTTATGTACTTTTATTGCATCGATATGTTTTTTATGGTTAAGTCTGTAAATATTTGACGTTTTTTTAATTTTCATTTGTTTCTCTTTTGAGATTCTTGGTGCAAGGAGTGTGTAGTATGAGTTGAGATAGACTTAGAAGCTCAGAAGATATGACACGAATTTACAGTTGAAGTGAAATGAGTGAATAGTTTCTCAGTGGAGAGAAGATTTCAGAGAAGACTCGTGCCAGGAGTGCATATGGAAAACACTTTGTTTAAGTGTTGAAGAAGTCTCAGAGGAGACGAGCGCAAGGAGTGTGTACGGGATATATTCTCAAGAAAGATCTAAGACTCAAACCTATTGGAAGTTACATGGATACATGGAGTGCGACTGAGGCTTGTAAACACCAGAGGAACAAATCTCAAAAGAGATAGCTTGAAATTGCAGTGAAGTGCAAGGAGTGCATTGTTGCTCAGAGGAGAGAAAAGTTCAAAAATGACCCATGCAAGGTGTGTGTCGAGCGAGAAATTTGTCTAAGTCCCAAAAATTCTTAGAATTTTATAGGATGCAAGGAGTGCACCATAGGTTCAAGACACCTCATGGAGAGAAAATCTCATAAGAGATAGCGAATACAAGAGTTTTGTATGAGGGACTTAGAAAATTTATAATTCAAAAGATTTAAAGTGTCAGAGGAGTGCATAGGAGGGTTCCATAGATTTTATTTATCTTGTCTGTTCAAGATCATGAGAGATAGTGGGTATCAATATTGAGTGGACGAGCTCTATTCAAGAGAATTCATAAGCTTTCACCACCATTAGATCTTGTGGAGTAGCACAAAGTTCATCCTTGTGAATTCAGCATGATCTCAAGTTTGGGAGAAGTCATAGATCAATTCCAAGGGAGACATTGCATAAGGATAAAAAATGAACAAACAAGATCCATTCAGTGTTTTTCCAGAGGTCTAAAATCCAAAAAATATAGAAGAGTTATAGGAGGGATAACCCTGAAATTCTTTCGACATTCTGCATGTTTGGAGGATTGAGAGTGTGGAGGGGTCCGGATACATGGAGTCCCGAAGGGCGGAGAAAATCACCACCATCCATTCCAAAGGACATGTGTTAGAAGATCTCAAGATCCAAAGGACCAGGGGTTTGGGAGAATAGCAGGAAGAAAAGCTCAATCTCTCTGGAGTCCCGAAGTCTAGAGATGATCTGGATTGTCGATCAGAAGCGGTAAATGTGCCAGAATATCCATAGTTTCAGAAAAACCATACTCTGGAATAACAACCGTTAATCATAAGGGGGACACGTGGAGGGAGGATACAACACTAGGTGTTTCACCATTTTAGTGGCAACAAAGGTTGGGGAGCACACTCTCTCGAAGTTTCAAAATCTGAAATGGATTAGAACCATTCAATTCTCTAGCAGTGGCAGTTGTTTATTTCGACACTCAATGAGTTTACATTTTTGGAGCTCTGGGGGTTGGTGAGTTTTGAGAATTTGGGTCGTCGATATCTATGTTTGTTAGTCCATTGGTTTGACACTAAGGTTTTTAGATTGTTTGGGGTTCTGACTTGTCGGAATTCCCAAAGTGTGTCATTCTCGAAGTCCCAAAACTTTTGAGAAGAGAAATATTGGCCCACGATCATCACTCGATCTCTGAGGAGGTTATTTCAATGTTCGAGGACTCCAAAGGCATGAATTATCATTTAGGTGGTAGTTGGAAGGCTTTTGTAGTGGAATTTGGGCTCGAAGAGATCCTGCAAGCTAATTTAAGCTTTCGATTTTGATGATCCTTAGACCAAGAGGTCGTGTGGGCCCTAATCGAGAGAGGGCCTATCCATCAAGTGGTATAAGAGCCCAAATTTAGGCTCTTCTTGAAATAAAGTTTGGAATTATGTCACCTAGAAGATGTGTAGAGATACCTGTAGCATATCCAGCTATGGAATGTGAAATGAGGAAAATCTATGTGAGATTAGATGCCATGGAGATAGTGTAGAGAAGAGAACCTGATGTTGATGGAATCAATGAAGCTGATAGTGAAGAGATGGAATTTGAAGGATCTGTAGAAGGATACGTTGTAGAGGAATGCTTTTTTAAAGTGGTTTTAAAAATGGGAGCTAGGGAAAAAATGGAAGTCCAAATGTATGAAGTAAACTTGGATGTTGAGGACATGTTATATTGGATACGATCCTTAGAAAAGTAATTGGATTATGAAGAGATCAAGGATGAAAAGAAGGTGAAGAATGTTTTTATTGGATTGAAGGGATATGCAGAACTATGGTGGGATCAATTGCAAGCCGACAAAAGGAACAAAGGTAAGAAAAAAATAAAAAACTGGGATAGTGTGGTAGCTAAATTGAAAGCTAAGTTCATACCCAAATACTACCAGATCAATCTGTTGAGCAGATTGTATAACTTTAGAAAAAAGGGATTATCAGTGAAGGAGTACACTGAGGAATTTTATAGATTGAAAATTAGAGAAGGACATCAAGAGAGCAATGAGGAAAACTTTTCTAGCTATATTAATGGCCTAAGGTACAAAATTCAGGAGGAAATCAGTATGATGGCAATGTGAATGGTGGAAGATGATTATTGGTTAGCATTGAAAGTAGAGGAGAAGTTGGCTAGGAAACAAATCCAATGAAATAGAGGAAGGATTCCAATCAGAGGCAAGGGAACTGTTTGAGAGAAGTTCTAGAAACCCAAAACTGAAGCTGGGAAGTATCATAGTCATACAGAAAGAGAAGGAAGTTCCAAAGGTGGACAATATGGTGGAAGAAAATCTTTTTCTCAAGGAAGAGGAAGAGGAAGAGAAGGAGAATTGAAATGTTATGCATGTGAAAAGGCAGGGCATATGTATTGGGGATGTCCTCAGAGGAAGAAGAAATAAGGAGGTGGAGAAGCTGACATTTTCAAAGCTCAAAGAAGGAATGTTGAGGAAAAAGAAGTGGAATATGGGAAATCCCTTATGATGAGGAAAGTTCTCTGAAATCCAGAGAAAGAAGAAAAAGAGTCAGTTCAAAGAAACAGTTTGTTCAGGATTTCTTGCTAGACCAAATACAGGGTATGCAAAGTGATCATAGACTACGGGAGCATAGTTAATTTAGTGTCCACGGAATTGGTGGAAAAGTTGGAGCTAGAGACAAATGCAGATCTGAACCCATACAAGGTATCGTGGTTGCAGAAGGGACACTAAGTCATGGTAAGTCATCAGTGCAATGTTGAATTTAGGATAGGATCTTATAAATATGAGATTCTATGTGATGTAATACCCATGGACATTTTTCATGTTCTGTTGGGAAGACCGTGGAAATTTCACAGAAATGTCATAAATGATGGGCGAAAGAATACTTACACCCTCGAGAAGAATGGTTGTACACATATGTTGTTTCCAATGGAGGATAAGAAATTGAAGGAAGAAGTTATCCCAAGAATACTTCTCATGAGTGGAAAGTAACTCTTGAATGAAGTCAAGAAGGAACATGAGACACAATTTACTATGGTAAGAAATCCTAGAGTCATCCTTACAAGTACTTCTGTGGATGATCTACCTATAGAGACTTAAGAGTTTTTGGATAATTTTGTTGACATAGTGGTGGATGAGTTACCTCACTCTTTACCATGAATTAGGACTATAAGTCATCGCATCGAACTTATTTGAGGAGAAATTCTACCAAATAAAGAAGCATATAGGTTGACACCTCAAGAAAATGAAGAGCTCAAGAAGAAAGTCCAAGAGTTGTTGGATAAAGGTTTGGTAAGAGAAAGTTTGAGTCCATGTGTAGTACCAATTGTGTTGAGTCCAAAGAAAGATGGAGGATGGAGAATGTGCATAGATTTTAGGGCCATCAATAAGATTACCATCATGTATAGATTCCCTTTACCTACAATGGATGATTTGATGGATTGCTTGAGTCGAGAAAAATATTTTTCCAAGATAGACTTGAAGAGTGGATATCATCAGATAAGTATGAGAGAGGGAGATGAATGGAAGACACCATTCTAAATGAATGAAGGATTGTATTTGTGGCGTGTTATGCCAGTTGGCTTAATGAATGAAGTACTAAATGATTTCACAGGTAAGTTTGTAATTGTATATTTGGATGATATCCTAGTCTTCAGTAAAAATGAAGAAGAGAAATTAAGGCACTTGACGCTAGTGATGACAAGGTTGCGGCAAGAGAAGTTGTTGATAAATTTGTAGAAATCTTCTTTCATGAAGACAAAACTATTATATTTGGATTTTCTGATCTCTTCAAATGAATTGAATATGGATCTAGAAAAGGTGAGGGAAATCAAAGAATGGCTTTCTTCAAGAATCATATTTGAGGTGAGAAGCTTCGATGGATTAGCAATATTTTACAGCAAATTCATCAGGAATTTCAGTGGCATTTGTGCACACTTAATGGACACTATAAAGAAAAAGCACAAGTCTTTTAATTGGAAAAAGTAAGCTGAAAAAAGATTCAAAGTATTGAAGGAGAAGATACAAAAAATACCGATTTTGGTTCTACCATAATTTAAGAAGATATTTCAAGGTGTGATGCCAGTGGAGTAGCTATTGGTGTAGTATTGAGCCAAGACAATGGGCTTGTTGATTATTTTAGTGAGAATTTGAATGACACCAAGAGGAAGTATTCCATGTATGACAAACAATTTTATGTTGTGATACAAGATATCAAAAAGAGGAGGCGCTACCTTGTTCCAAAGGAGTTTTTTGTATACATCGATAATCATGCTTTACAATTCATAACCAGATAGGAGAAGTTAAACCAAAGACATTCTAAATGGGTAGAATTCATGCGTAATTTTAATTTTGTTATTAATCACATTAGTGGTAGTGCTAACAAGGTTGTTGATGCTTTGAGGAAGAGAGGTTTTATTATGTAGGAATTTCAAGTGGAGACCTTAGGGTTTGAACACCTTAAGGAAATGTATCGTGAAGATCAAGATTTTAAAGAGGCTTATGAAGCATGTGAGAACCCTTTGCTAAGAGACATAAGCCAATGTATATAGTACCTAATTAAAATAATAAAACTCTATATTATGAGATTCTCAATGAGAGACAACCTGTTGAAAAAAAACACAGTGGAGGATTGGCTGGACATTTAGGCTATGGAAACACTTATGCACAGTTAAGTTCCTCATACCATTGGAAAGGTATGATATCCAATGTGAATAAGTTTGTGGAAAAATGCAGATTTTGTGAGTACGCTAAAGGGTAGAAATAGAACACCGGTATGTATCATCCATTGCCTATTTCAGACAGGCCGTGGGATGCAATAAGCATGGATTTTGTGTTGGGATTTCCAAGAACCTAGAGGGGGATTGATTCCATATTTCTGGTGGTTGAAAAACTTTCAAATATGGCACACTTCATACCATTCCATAAAACCAATGATGATACTCACATAGAAAAATTATTTTTCAAGGAGATTGTGAGATCGCATGGTTTTCCAAGGAGAATAGTCTCAAACATAGATACCAAGTTCATGGGACACTTTTGGAGAACTGTAACACCCCGGGTTTTGAACCCCCATTTTAAATAATGTATTGTTATAATGTTGAGAGGCCAGAGGTTCCAAACAATTATTAAAAGGCTAGTGTGCCCAAGAAAGGCAATGTTTTGATAATTAATAATAAGAAATACATTGTTGGTTGTTGGACGGACAAGGACTAGAGTTATAGGGGGCTATGATTCCACAAGAGAGGGGGATTGAGGGGATAAATTTTTATTCTCATTTTAATTACCCTTTGTTCTAAGAGAGTGGATCAGTTACGTGAGCTTCTTAGGGGAGGCTAGGAGGTTCTTCATTCCCCATGAATATAAGTAAACCCATCCTTGGTCTGATTGGGGGGTTGGTTCATTCGCTCGTTCACTTCTTATTTCATTCCATTATTTCCCTCACACATTCATTCATTGATTCTTCATTGTTTCACACCTTGGGTGGAGATATCACTCCATTAATTTCCACCACCCATTCATCTTCCTCATCCATGTCTTATCTTGGGGAAAGGAAACAAACTGTTGAAGAGAATCGATGGTATCATTGGCTATAGAGGTCGCTGGTGTAATCCATCCATGACTTGAGGCCTACATGTCTGAGATGCATTGGCCTATGTACATCTTTGTTCACAGATGTGAGTCCTGAGAGTTCTAGCATGGATATTCTAGACCAGTTGTGTTGGAGCCCTGGAAGGAGAAGGACTACGTGAGGGACTGCATGGTAGAGAAGGGTGGAGTTCCCTTCTCTTGGCTAGTGCAAGGTGGGTAGAAGAGAGATGGGTACTTGTATTTTTGTGAGTGCTGGAAAATCCTGTGAGAACTTGAGTGATGACTATTTCAGGAAGCCAAGTAACACTCTAGAACTGTGCTCGTGGATTCATAGCCTTGGCTCGAGGGTGAAATTGTTGTTGATATTTGGAGAGGTAGTGTCTACGGTTGGGTGGAATGTCCTTGGTATGCATCCATTTGGTGTCTTCTTTTATAAATATAAGTTCTCTCTATTATGGTATTATTTATCTATATATGAATGCATTCCGTTGTGTATTTATTTATTGTTTAATTGAATCTTTATAATATGCATGCTTGTTATTTATTGTTGTGCATGTAGTTAGATATTTTATTTTCTGCATCCTTATTAATTTAAAAAGGTATCTGTAAGAGAAAGAAGTCCAAGGGTGGGTTTGAAGGTAGCGTACCTTGGCCTGTGGGTGGC
>ML783644.1:4647-19768 GCA_009831015.1 Picea engelmannii
AGTTGGTCTTCAAGAATGAAGATGAAGATGAGAAATTTTCCAGGTCCAAGAAGGTTCAGAGTCCAGCATATACAACAGCTGTGGAGTTGTTGAGATCAGTCTCCAAGTGGGAGATTGTTGGTTGTGGAGCCTGATTATCTTCCAGATTCAGAGGTCCTTGCTTTCAGCCATGTTTATACCCCATGAAGTATTTACACCCCACAAGTATGTACACTCTTCCACGCGATGGAGTGCAGAGGGGGGGTACCCCCTCTGCGGGGTCCGGGGGGCCTATCCCCTCGGCTGGGGGGTTTGGGGGCAAGCGGGCCCCCAGTGGGGGTTCGGGGGCGAAGCCCCCAAAGAAAAAATTGTCTTGTAAAAGTATATTGTAATTTCATTGTAAATCTGGACCGTTCATTATAAGGTCACAGATCTAATGGTAGAGATTATGTTNTCCCTAGAAGGCAACCCTCTTTTATGAGGGAAATGTATTGCGGCTATGGATGATGGTGAATATTGTATTCTGAGAGAGGAGACTGTGAGAGAAAGAAGAGGAAGTTACAACGGGTTTTTTTGTAGGTTGTATCCCTTCATTCGCTGGATAATAATAAAGGAAGGACCTGGAAATTTCTCTGGTGGACGTAGCCCACACTGGGTGAACCATGTAAATATGTGTCTCTCTTGTATTGTGTGTCTTCTGTGTTTTGTTCCTGCATTTGTTTTATTTTATTGCTCCGCGGTCCTGTTTTTCTAACAGCTTTGACATATTTGAAGACCAAGACAAAAGGATAGCTCTCCAAGTATTGAAATTTCAAATTCATTCTCCATATCCTTTGCAAATATCTGGGTTAACCTATCATCATCACTTCCAAAAATGATATCATCAACATAAACTTCAATTAATAAAATGTTATCTTGAGTTACCTTGATGTAGAGGTTTCTATATGCACTTCCTTTTATGAACCCTGCCTGTTGTAGATATTTATCCATTCTAGAGTACCATGCTGTAGGATCCTGTTTTAGACCATATAAGGCCTTCTTCAACCTGCACACATAATCTGCATTCTCTGACAGTTGAAATCCTTCTGGTTGTTCAATGTAGACTTCTTCTTCAAGTTCCCCATTCAAAAAGGTTGATTTCACATCCATCTGATACACTTTATCTTCTTGGATCATGCATAAGCTAAGATCAATCAGATTGCTTCCATTATGGAAACTGGGGAAAATGACTCTTCAAATTCAATCCCTTCAACCTGTGTGTATCCTTTACATACCAATCTAACTTTGTTCCTTGTAACATGTCCATATTCATTCAATTTATTTATTAAAATCCACTTCGTGCCAACCACATTCTTGTACCTTGATCTTGGAATCAATTCCCAAGTGTCATTCTTCTCTATTTGATCCAATTCTTCATTCATGGCCTTTTTCCAAAATTCATCCTTGTTGGCCTCTTGAAAATTTTTGGTTTCAATCATAGATAAGAGTTCTAGGTGCAGTTGTTCTTGAGAAAAAATTCTTCTTCTAGTCTCAACTTTTGCATCCTTGTTTTCGATAATTTGATCTACAACATGATTCTTCTGTACTTGTTTTCTAGGTGTCTTTGGAGGCACTTGTTGAACTCTATCTTTTACTTATGTTTGATCTTCTTTATCTTCCCCTTCTACTTCTTCTTCATCATTTTCTTCTTCTTCATAAACCTGTTCCATTGATTCCTTTTCTTCTTCCTTTAATTTTCATCCACCTATTTCATCAAATGTTACATTGATGCTTTCCACAACTTTGTGCAACCTCAAATTGTAACACTTGTATGATTTCCTTGTACTTGAGTAACCAACAAGTACGCCTTTGTCCACATGAGAATCAAACTTTCTCATTCTTCCATTCTCTCTTTTGATGTAGCATTTTATTCCAAACACTCTAAAGTGCTCCACATTTGTTGGTCTTCCTTTCCATAGCTCGTATGGATTTTTTTCACTGTTGTCTCTAAGAATTACTCTTTTTTGAATGTGTACTGTTGTATGCACTGCATGTGTCTAAAACACATATGTCAATTTAGAATTCGTTAACATTATTCGAGCCATTTCCTGTAATGTCTTGTTCTTTCTTTCAACAACTCCATTATGTTGAGCTGTCCTAGCAACAAAAATTTTCCTTTTTATTCCATTCTTGTTGCATAAATCCAAAAATTCATTTGAAGTAAACTCTCCTTCATTATCAGATCTCAAACATTTGATTTTTGAATCCATTTCATTTTCAACCATTTCCTTGTAAACCTTGAAGTTTTCATATGCTTCTGACTTATTCCTGAGAAAGAAAACTACAGTCACTCTTGTATAATCATCAACTAATAACATAAAGTATTTCTCACCTTTTAAACCCTTTGTTCTAGTTGGTACAACTAGATAAGTATGCACAATTTCTAGTGGTCTTGTCGTTGAATATTCCTTTGATTTGAACCTGGTCTTTGTTTTCTTTCCTCGTTGACTACTTCGTTTTTGTTGAATTTGACGAGGTTATCAAAGTTTATGTGACCCATTCTTCTGTGTCATAGCCAACCTTCATATTCCTTTCCTAAACAACACTTTTCATTTCCAATTTCACTTAATACATATATGTTTCTTGAATTTCTTGCAGATGTTGCAATCAATTTTCCTGAAACTGATATTCTTATCACGCACTTCTATGAATCGAATGTAATTTTATGACCTTGGTCACACATTTGAATTACACTTAGAATATTATGTTTCATATCTTCCACTAGTAGAACATTTTCTTCCTTGGTATTCTTGTTTCCAATTTTGACAGTGCCTTTTCTAATGATTCTAGTTGATTCATCATTTCCAAAAGAGATTGATCCATCTTTTTCTTTCTTAATGTAAGAAACATGTCTTCATCACATGTCATGTGTTTTGAACATCCACTGTCAACATACCAACCATGTTTCTTATGCTTAGCTTGTATATTGAGTGTGAATTCTTCATTGCTATACTGATTCTTATTTCTTATCCATGTTCTCTTCTGAGGCTCTTGTATATGACTATTGTTATTTTGTTGTGATTATCTAGGAGGGACTTTCATTCTACACTCTTTGGCCATGTGTCCAAAGTTTTTGCACTTGTAGAATTCCACTTCAGTGCTCAAAGATTCAAACTTGTTGTATCTTCTTCTCTGTGTTTCACTAGGCCTTCTTGGATAACCATTTTGTGTATGACTTTCAAAGTTGTTTATGTTCCAGCTATTAACTATGCAATTTATAGCTTTATGTCCAAAATTATTGCATGCATAACATAAACCAAAAAAGATAGTTTAATACCTGGGAGTTGAATATGTTATGAAAGGAGTTACTCTTATGAGTCTTTATTCTTCCTAAGGCATGTTTGTTTCTGACTGTCATTGATTCTGAAGTCTAAAAATTCTCGGTGGAGGAGTGTCCCTCTGATCTTCCTTGTATAACTTCCTATCTCCTTTGACTATTTCTGCATAGATTTTTGGATATGTTTCTTGATTTGTATTTTTGGATCTTGATCTATTTTCTGTCTGATTGTATCCAAGTCCGGACTTGTCATGATTAGGCCTTTGACTGCTGATAATGTCATCCAAAACTTTTGAGTTGTTCTGCATATTTTTCTTTTGAAGATCCTTTCTCAATGTGACAATCTCTGCTTCCAAATTTCCAATGATACTTTCTCTTTCTTTTAAATTTTCTTTGAGTTCTTCTTCAATAATTTTATCTTCTTATATTTGACCCTTCAATTTTGTGATCATTTTCTCTAGTTCTTAAGTGTCTTCTTTCTTTTCTAGTTCTTCTTGAAGCTTCTTGTTTTACTTCTTTTCTCTTTTTATATCTTCTATAACACTCAACAATTCTTCTATGTGGTCAACTTTTGCCTCTTCATAGTATTCTTTGGTGTCTTATTTACCACAATCTTCTATTTTCATGAATACAACTCTTTCTGTCTCACTTTCACTCACTTCATATTTATCTAATGAGGAGTTGTCTTTTTCGGCGCATAAACTTTTCTTGAAGACTTTCTTTTTGGTTCTTTCCCTTGTATATGTTTGTTTGTTTTTTGAATCATCTTCATCATTTATTTTTTTCTTATGCGGACATTTGTTATCAAAATGACCAATACCATCACAATTAAAACAAATCAATGGAAGCTTAACTTTATATATGCCGTTGGTTCCCTTGTTCAATCTTTTGACAAAGTTGTCCACTTCTTCATCATCTTTCGAGATGTCACGGCTGTTGCAATATTCTTTTTCTTTTCCCCTTTTTCTTTGACCTTTTGGATGCTTTGAATGTTGTTTCTTTTATACCTGGATTTTCTTGTTCATTTCTCATTTCATAGGTTGTGAAGATTCCATGTAGTTTAGCCATGCTTATTGAGTCTATATCTTCTATTTCTTCTAGTATTGATATCTTAGGATCAAATATCATAGGAATAGATCTTAGTACATTTTGAACAATTACAAACTCTTCAATTTCTTCTCCCAATCCTATGATTGCATTCATTGTTTCATCAACTCGTAAAAAGTAAGATGCAATATTCTCATCTTCCTTCATCTTTAGTTGTTCGAAATGACCTTTGTAAGTTTGAAGCTTTGTTTCTTTAACTTTTGAATCTCCTTCATAAATATTTGAAGTTTGTCCCAAATCTCTTTACGGATTTACAATGTATAAATTTGGTATATATTGAATCACAAAGTCCATTCAGAAGTGCATTTGTGGCTTTGGAACTATTTAGTCTGAGTTTCTTTTCATTGACATTTGTTGGCGGAATTGTTGTTTCTTTGTATCCATCTACAACTGATTGTCAAACTTCAAATCCTTGTGCATGTACATGTGTTTTCATCATTCTTCTCTAGAATGCATACTTATATCCATCAAAATGTGGTATTCCCATTTTATACATATTGTTTCTCTCCTTGATCTACCTTTCAGTGGTTAAACTGATTTTTGAAGGAACCTTCTCTGATACCAATTGTTGGATTACTGAGAGGGGGGTTGAATCAGTAATAGAGATTATTAATCCTTTTAATGATAGTATGAAAGTGTTATTTATATTCATGATCAATATATAATTATCATCCAATAATTTCAGAGTAAATAAAAAATGAACAAATGAGTAATCATGCACATACACAGTACACTAGTATTTTTTACGTGGAAACCCAATGTAGGAGAAAAATATAGAATGTTTTTTCTTATCTATCTTTAAGAATTGCATTCATTGGAAGAACCAACTTCCTTTTTTTTCCAGCTACAACTGGAAGGAGGCTCTGACCCCCTATTTTCAAGCTACAACATGAGGGAAGCTCCAACTCCCCAATTCTCTGGCTAGAACCAAAAGGAGGATACAACCCCCTATGTTCTCTGACTACAACCGAAATTTGGCTACAACCACCTATCCTTGCCCCATCCAACCACCCTGAAATATAAGTGTCAAATGTAGAAACTGAATATGTCACAATCACAACCTGTTCTATCAAATCTATCATTGTATACTCATATACCAATTTGATCTGATCACATATAACTCAGACACTATACCACAAGTTTGTACCTCAAACCATGTACTAGAACCTCAATGGTATTTAACCTCTATATGTACCAATAACTTCAACAACATACCTCAACAAAAACCCCTCATCAATTTCATCTTACAAATATAATTTGTAACTCTGCAAAAAACCTCATGTATATGATCACATACTTGCAAACCTTCCTTAACTTTAACAACAAGAGACTAGTGTTTACATCAAACTTTACTTTAGTCTCACATGACTAATTTTGGATTACTCAACAACCCTAACTTACAATAATCACAACCATGTACCTATAATGAATAAAGGTATGAAAATAGTACACAATTTTCTCCAGTGTCTTGTCTACAATTTCTCCAAGTTTCACTACTTGGAACCTCCCAGAAAATGAGTTATAGAAAAACTAACATACCTTACTAAATTATGGATTATTCTAGAGAGAAAACTTGTATAGAATGACCCGCACAAAATATTTGTTGTATATATCTGAAAATGGTACAAAACATACTACAGACTATACTCTAACCAACACATTTGGTCTTACTGAATGTGAATCGGTTATGAAGAAGTTATGACGTTTTTACCCGAAACACCTATTTTAGACTAGTTTTAGGACTAGCGACAAATCCTATTTTCCACGGAGTGTAACTCCCAAAATACAATAACCCACAAGCTGAAATTTTTATCACAATTACTTGGATATATTTTCCCAATGGCCTCCATATTTCATTTTCTGAATCATTCTAGAAGAAAAAAAGTTATTGCGCAAATGGTGAGATGACATGTAAATAACATACCTTAGAAAGCATCATCAAAAGAAATTATCCTCAAATTTTGGTCTTCTTTACTTCACCTTCCCTCTAAAATTCGCATTAGATCTCCTTTGGTTACCTCAGCCACTTATAGATATTCAATATTCTCAATGGATACAAATGGGAGACTCTTGATCTCTTATTTATACTCTCCATGTAGATTCCTCTAGAAGTATCCACTTAACCACTTTGTCCACTTAACCAACTTTGTCCACTTAGCCACTTTTTCCACTTAACCACTTTTTCAACTTAACCAATTTTTTCCACTTAGCCACTGTTGGCATAGGGGCAGACCCAGGATTCAACACTTCAACAACAAACCAAGCAGGCAAAGCAGATGAAGTCTCACCCGAGGTAGAGGCAGGGGGGGTTATAGGACTCAAGTTTCCGTAACCAAGATGGGACACAGATATGTGATTACAACACTTCGCAGAGTACTTAGGAACAATGCACATTAATTCATTATCTTTATTCACATTGCAGATCAAACCCTAAGTACAGATCGACGCATTAGCAATGATAAAATATACATCGCACTTAACATTAAAATTTATATCTAACACACTCAACATAAACAAAGAACTAAGAATTCATAGATCTATCTATAATTCATAAAATTCCATGCACTAAGAAAATTCACAACATAAACATTACATCACAAAGAAAATCATAAACACACGATACACGTGGTTCACCCCAGTGTGGGGATACGTCCACCAACTAATTCTTATTATTTATTAGTCTTCAATCTCATACATTGTCTGCTCCTGTGAACTAATCCACAGTGCCAAGCTTCATACTAGACAGGTGATCTGCGCACTGCACACTAGATCCACATTCCCAAAATCAAGTCAAGGCATAGAGCCAACTCCTCTATGAGGCATAGAGCCTTACATACATGGTATGTTGCACAAAGCAACCCAGAACTACTTGCCTCTTGCACTTAGATAGATACTACTACTTCGCTTTCACTAAGCACCCTTCGCCCCCTTCTACCTTACAATATTTACTTATTTATACATTTACAAAAAGGCCTAATCATGGGTAAACTCATGGCCTGACATCCCATAAATAGTTTCAAAACCATAAGAACCCCATGTTGGATTCAAAAAACCCAAAAAACAAGTGAGATCCCATGATCTCAGCTCCGCATGGGTGCTACATCTTCAACCAGCCCGTCGATGTCCAAAAAGTGATTAAACCTGACCAATGTTTCCTCAAAACTTGGTCGAGGGCCAACAGACCCCCAACACTCACCTGTGACTCATCCCGAGTCACTCAGATCTGGGCAATGCTGCTTCAAATGCCTCGAGCTCAGCTCAAGTTGCTTCACCTGAGCTTCCTGCTCAGTGAACTCATCAATCAATTTCTCTGTAATAGTCCCTTCCAAGCGTTGTTCTATTGTCACAACCACTTGGTCTAGCTACAAGCCTTGTCCTTCGGTCTCTTCAAACACCATGTAGGCTTCATCTTGCACTAGTTGTAGCCTTTGTGTAACTTCCATTACTCTGCCCTGGATGGCAATAATCTACTGCTAGACTGCGCGTTGTTCTTTTGAATTCTTCATTCTCTCGATTACAGTGAGAGACTTCATCTGCGCTTGAACTATCAGTTCCTACTGTTGCACCTCCTGTAGATGTGCTTCCAACTTCCTAAGTTTTGGGTCTTCTGTTAGGTGTTCATAGGTCTGCATGCTTCTGTTTCTTAGTTTCTTTCATTCTAAGGTGAGGTTTCTGATCCTTTCCACTGTGCTCTTAGTGGATTCCTCCCTCTGATCACGCACTTCCTGTAGAGTGCTTGGTACTACTTGAAGTTCCAACTCTGTTACCCTTTCTTAAAGCTGTTGGATGGCCTCAGTGAGCTTTGTCACTTGGACCTCAACTGCCAGATGTTCCTCCTGTGCCAATCCTGGAACAGAGCTAAGTGTTCTCCTCACTACTTCCTTAACTACAGTTTGATCTGCGAGCAGTTGTTCCTTTTCCCTCTGTATCTTCCCCTTGTATTCCTCAAGCATTGCCTGGAACTCATCCTTCTCATTTTCATAAGTGGTCACGCAGTACTGCGCAACTCATAGTTTCTCCAATATTTCTTCTTTCTCTTTCTTCATGGCTTCTATGGCTTGTTCCCTTTCTTCTTGGACTTGTTGAAGTTGAGCCTCTATTGCATCTGCCAATCTATGAAGTTGGGCTGGTTCCCCCTAACTCTGTAGTCTCCGACGAAGAGGGTGCAGTAGGTACGTCGTGGATAACTTGAATAGCACATTGTATCTCCTTCATCACCTTCTCAACTTGTATATACAACTCTTCTTTCCTCGCTCCATATCTCTGTAAGAGGTCCTCGGATGCATTCTCCATCACTCTGGGGACTATACTAATGTCATCCTCCATGAGCTTAGCCTCTAGCTAGGGCTTACTTGCACTAGTCTTCTTTCTTTTCGAGGGTTTCTATGGAGAACCCTTCCTCTTCTTTGATGTTTTTGTCTCAATAGTGGGGTCCTTCTGTGGTATATATTCACCTTCTCCTTTTTTTTCTCCTTATTACCCTCCTACTTCTTGATTTACTTCATCTCCTCCTCCTATGGGTGAGCCAGGCCCACCTTCCTCCGAGGTGATTTCCTCCTCATCGGTCTCTATGTCTTGGACTTCCTCCCTTTTTGTCTTCTTATTTGCGTTGGTCTATCCAACATGTTTGACCCAAGTGACCAAGGGACTTTTGATGATGTCAGGGTTGTAGAGTTATGTATCATCGACCAGTACAAGGAAATCTGCTGGCCATTCCTTGGTGGTATCCTCCATATCTTCTTCGATCATCTTGTAGTAGGACTGTAATTGCTCCTTGCTCTCATCCCTACGCGCAGTGATATAAATGAAATGTCGGTCTGTGTAGAACTTAGCTAATGGTCTATACTGGTGAAATGTTCATGGAGTCATGCTAGGGAATGATTCTATGACAACCTTCAGTTGCTTATAGTAGTCATGGAACACTGCATTCGACTTCCACTGCTTTGACATGGCATTCATGTACCATAGAGTGGAGAAATTCATGGCCAATGGCTCCAAAGGTTCTATCTCTGGGAAGGCATCTCCTTCTGACATTTTCCAAGCGAAAAATGTGAGAAACACCAAAAACTAACTGAAATGGAACTTGTATCCTTGATCTTGTGCTTCGTGACAGTCTTTCTTGAGCTCGTTGACGAGGTACCTCGCCCAGTTCATTTGCATTCCCTCCACGCATTTTCCTGCAAGGTGCACCACGAACCCAGTGCACTGCATGGGGTGGTTCTTTCTGACAACCTTTCCAACTATGAGCTGACAAGCTATGCACACTGTGTCATCCTGGATAGAGGCTACCTTGTAGCCTCACTTTCCCTTCTCAACTTTGTCATATGCCTCCTTTATGCGTTGTGCCAGGGAGAGATATGAAGTCTTCCCTAGGTAAAACTTTTGAGGGTCGTGTCCTTGCATGCTCATTCCTATGATCAGGTGGATCAGCATCAGATCCATAGTAATGTGCCTGTGAAGGAACATATATCCTCCATGATAGCACGACAAGAAGATTTTAACGCAAGTGCTAACCTCCTGATGTCGATCAAAGTGAGGAATCTTCATTACATTCAGTATCATGGACTGCGCGATCTCCTTAATCCATGGCTGGGAGACTATGCGAGGCTTCTTCACAATCATCTTCATCAAATATCTGTGAGGCGCAAGCATTGCATAGTTCTTTCTATCACCAAGGTTGAAATCGATATTCTTCAATGATGGGATCTATCCTAACTGGATTCCTTCTACATGTATCCCCTTTAGGATGTACGTAGTGATCAATGTATACTCTAAGTCTCGTGGAATGTTGTCGTGGTTAACCGCGCCAGCCAAAGGCAGGACGTAATCAAGTAAGATCGACGGGATATGCTTCGCGTTAGCCAGATCGTCATGATGATTACTTAGCTTCTCGGTCGCGGGGTTAGTACGACCTGAAAATCGTCCAGTTGAGGGGGAAGCCTCTAGTCCCCTAGTCAAAAATGTTTGTACTCCCTCAGACATAGCTTTATCATCCATAAACTTCTTCAGAACTTCTTCAAAGGATTTTTCTATCTCAATGCACTCGACTGATATTCTTATTGTGAACGAATAAGTCAGGGTAGATAAATGGGTAGTGGGGAAAAAAATAGATGGAGAGGTCTGATAACATAGCTCGACACACAAAATCACTTTGTTTCTAGTCTCAGATAATCACTGGTAGCAAAAAGGTGTCCCGACGCAGCGTCCGACGAGTTAAATAAGAAAGCGTCGTAATAGATTCCTCCAACGGACAAGAATGCCTCAATCAATATGAATCAATCTATTGTGGCGTGGTCTCAACATCCCAAACACGGTCTACTCTCCAATAAATGTGTTTCCTAGCCATTCGGATCATCATTATAATGGTCGAGGTGCCTCCAATGGTCATATATCTTCGCCAGGGCAAAGTCCTGTTCTACGTGGTTTTGTTGTTCCAGCGAGGTTCAGGGCCTGAAAGCCTGCCTCCTGCAAAGTTTTCTCTAGAAATTCCTGTATATTTCCTAACTTGGCTTTCTTCTTACTAAGCTTCCTTTCCTTCTTTCCTATGATTTGATTCTCTTTAACTGTTTCTGGATTTCTCCTTCCATTCTTATTCTTATCTTCTCCTAGCGAAGTAACTTCGTGTTATTGATGTTCTCTCAAAGGGTTTGAAGTTAATATCCCTTCTCTTACTATTTCCTAGGTGGATATATTTCTTTCTTGCATAGATAGGTCCTTCAAACCTTCTTGCGTTCTTTCACCCTTGATAGCTAATTCCCTGGTCTTCTGTTGCTTCGACTCAACTTCTCATTCTTCTATCAGTCGATCTATTTTTCTAGTTATGAGATCGCTTAGTTCTTACTTTTTCTTTTCTACAGCTTCTTCCTCTGCTTTCCTTCTGATCTGATCCTCCTTGATCCAATTCTTTCCTAACAAAAGAGGAAAAGGGGCGTTGTTCTCAACAAACCTAATAACCTCAATTTTTTCTTGAGTCGATGTCCCATGGATGATAACATGTACATTAGTAACTCTTCCACATAGGGTTATCATCTTTCCTTTGAACAATCCTATTCTTCCCAATGAAGGTACCATGGTAGGCTTCCCTAAAATTTCCCAAGTGCTTTCTATCATAATATTCACTTGTGTTTCCTCATCCAGGACACAGTCTATGTCGAAGTTTCCTATTCTTGTACTTATGCGTTGTTTTTCTTTCAAGATATCTGGTAAACTGATATCTTTGTGATTATTCATCATTTCTTTAAAATGCACTAATGTAGTCTAAACTTATTATGATTCTTTCTAATATTCTAACCTACTCTTATTCTCTTGGCTCATATCCATTTGTTCAACTTTAGTAATCATCCTTGGACAGTCTTCAACTTCACGACCAACAACTTTACAACATAGACAAATAGAACCTACACCAGGGAATTCCTTATCAATATGTCCTGGTCTTATGTAGTTATAGCGTAATGTCAATCTTCTCTTTCTCTTGTAAGTTCCCCATATTCTCTTGCACTGCACACTACGATCACAGTGTTGGACCTGCAATCTGCAAGAATTGTTTCTAGGTTCTTGCATCCACTTATTAGGCCAAGAATTATTTCTATGCATAGGGATAACATATATTTCTCTAGTTCTATCAAATTTATTCAGATCAACTCTTTCTTCTAACTATACCCTAGATTTCAGAATAGGAAAAAATCTATCAAACATACCTAGATTCATGCTTTCAAAACAAAAATTTATACTTATCTTACTCTATCAAAGCAAAAAACTTTACCTTTTTCAATATCTTCCCTCTTTTTCTTCAGATAGGGTTTCTTTCTTAGCACAGAGCTTCGCAATTCAAGTAGAATAATGTGCACTACAACAACATATCTACGCACAAAGATTCTCTTTTCTTTCAGTTCCCAGCAATCACAGTTTTAGGTCTCGGCAATGGAACCATTTGTTGGCACAGGGACAGACCCAGGGTTCAACACTTCAACAACACACCAACAAAAACCTAACTACCAGCCCTTTCAGAAACACCTGCGAAGCAGGCGAAGCAGGCGAAGTCTCACCCGAAGTATAGGCAGGGGGGGTTACAGGACTCAAGTGTCTGTAACCAAGCTGGGACACAGATCTGTGATTATAACACTTCACATAGTACTTAGGAACAATGCACATTAATTCATTAGCTTTATTTCAAATCAAACCCTAAGTATGGATCAACACAGTAAAAATGATAAAATATACATCGCACTTAACATCAACAGTTATATCTAACACATTCAACATAAACAAAGCACTAATCATTCATAACATTCCATGAACTAAGAAAATTCACAACATAAACATTACAACACAAAGAAAATCATCAACACATGATATATGTGGTTCACCCCAATGTGGAGCTATGTCTACTAGTTGCTTCTTCTTCTTTATTAGTCTTAAATCTCTTACATTTGTCTACTCCTATGCACTAAGCCACAGATCCAAGCTTCGCACTGGAAAAATGATCTGCACACTGTGCATCAGATCCACCTTCCCAAAATCAGGTCAAGGCACATAGCCAACTCCTCTATGAGGCATAGAGCCTTACATACATGGTCCATGCACAAAGAAACCCATAACTACTTGCCTCTTGAACTTAGCTAGATACTACTACTTTGCTTGCACTAAGCACCCTTCGGCCCCTTCTACCTTACAATATTTACTTATTTATACATTTACAAAAAGACCTAATCATGGTTAAACCCATGGGATGACATCCCATAACCTGTTACAAAACCCTAAGAACCCCATTATGGGTCCACAAATCCCACAAAACAAGTGATATACCACGATCTCAGCTATGCCTGGGCTCTCCATCTTCAACCAGACTGCCAATGTCCAAAAAATGGTTAAACCCGACCAATGTTTCCTCAAAACTTGGTCAAGGGACAACAACCACTTTTTCCACTAAACCACTTTATCCACAATTAGTAAACTCTCCAATTCTACTTGCAACTAATTTATTTTTAATTTTTTTCTTGTTTCAACCACTTAACCCATGACTAACCACTTTGATTGGTCAACTTCTTCTAGGGGATTCTAGAATAATTTGATTTTTTTTACCTTCTAGAGGCTTCTAGATAACTCATGAGGGTTCTCCAACTTTACATGGCCATAATGTTGGACACACCTACCACACTTAGAGGGGGGGGTGAATGAGTGTGGGGATCTTTTTCCCAAAACTTCCCTCTTACACAAAAACCCCTTAGTTAACTTTCAAAATTTGTTCATTACTCATTGTTTTCATTTATAATGAGTTAGATGTGAATACATATCAGCAACATATATCAACAACATGTCATCTACAAATCATCTCCACAAAGAACACAAATAACACAAGATGTATGTACAATTTTTCTTTTTATTATGGACTTCAATCCAGGGGTTTTTCAGCAACAATTGAATAGAGTAAAACTCTACAAGAGCACCAGATCTATATGCAAGAATTATCTTACATTCTCAGCACCAACTGAGATGAGGCAACAATCCTCAACATATATCAATCTATCAACATAAACAAGTGCATCAACCATGCACCAACCTATGCCAAACAACCTGTAATCAACATGTACCATAAACAAGTGCATCCAACCATGTACCAAGATATACCAATCATGTGTCAACTACTCATCAACAATGACTCATGAATATGTACCAACATCATAAACTATACACCTCATGTATGTGCCAACTCATCAACTGCTTGTCTCAACCATGACTAGTTTTGGATTAGTCAACAACCCCAACTTGAAATAATCATAACTTTGTACTTGTAATGAATAAATATTGAAAACTTATACACAATGTTCTTCAGTAAGTTTTATGCAATTCCTCCATTTGTCACTACTTGGAACCTCTCAGAAAAGGAGTTATAGCAAAAATGGCATACCTTGTTGAATTATGGATTATTCTAGAGAGCGACCTTGTATAGCGTGCCCCACACAAAATTTTAGTTGAATTGATCTAAAACTATTACACAACATACTAAATATTGTACCCTGACCAACACATTCGGTCTCACTTAATTTGGATCTGTTATGAAGAAGTTATGACATTTTTACCCGAAACACCTATTTTTGAATAGTTTCAGGACTAGCCACAAACCTTATTTTCCACGGAGTGTGACTCCAAAAATACAAAGACCCACAAGATTAATTGTTTACCACAGATACTTGGGTATGTTTTCTCAATGGCATAGCAATTTCACGGTCTGAATCATTATAGAAAAAAAGTTATAGCCAAAATGGTGAGATGACCTGTAAATAACATACCTTAGAAAGCATCATCAAAAGAATGTATCCTCCCTTCAATTCTGGTCCTCTTTTCTTCACCTTCCTCCTTAAATTCAGCTTATATATCCTTGGTTACCTTAGTCACCTATATATCTTCAATATTCTCAAGTGTTCCACACCAAAAATTCTCAAGAAGCTCTCCATCAATACTCCAAAAGATATTCTCACAAGAAGCTCTCCATTGATTCACAAAAAGGATGATCTGCAAGAGACCATTGCTATCTTATTTATACTTTCATCCTCTAGGCAACTTAACCCATTTTTAGGTCACTCAACCCATTTCTAGGTCACTTAACCTATTTTCCTTATTTTAGGGTTAACCACTTTCCATAAATAGAAATTTCTCCAATATTTTATCATTTAAATATTCCTTCTTGATTTTCTCATCTTACTTTATCATTTCTTGATT
>ML783644.1:95566-113935 GCA_009831015.1 Picea engelmannii
TATATATATATTATAATATCAAGCCTCTTAAGTTATACAAAGTTCGTCAGAAATTAAGCATTCATGCCATCCAGGGCCATGAGAGTACTGTAAAAATATGATATTTTCAGCAGTCCACCCATACAGGAAGGCCCCATAAAAATATTATTAACTCATGTGTTGAAACTAACCTAACTTATACAAACAAATTAGCAAGCATAGAATTCCACCAGTTCCTCCAGAGAATCGGTCTGAGAGAAGCCCAGAGGATCTGCATGATCATCAACATTTTGCAGCATCCACAGCAAGTGCTCAAACAGAACCACCTCACATCCAATGGCCAAATTTTCATGATCTCCTCCTGCTCCTGATTTCTGAATAAGAACACTAAACAGAGGATGATTTATATATTGGCAACTGATCACATAGCGCCTCCTCGAATTTCCAACGTACACAGCCACATATCCTTTGGGTATTGCAGGAATCTCTTCCTCTTGATCATAATGGGCAGGAGGACTAATTGTAATAGTATTATTATTATTATCATCATCTCTACATTGATCATCTGTCGACTGTTCCCTGGAAGTCCTAGCGCTGTATGACCTGATCCCTATCTTGGCAAACCTTTGCCATTTTTTGATGATGCATTTGATCTTTTCCATGGCCTTGACCTGCATTAGGAAGAGCTGTCTGCCTGCACTATAGGCTTCTGGGACATACATAAATGCAATAAAGATGCCAAACCGGAATTGAAACCCACTAGTTTGGGACTTGGAAGGCCGGTGTACATGCCTAGGGAAATACTAGAAGATGGAAAGACAGACAGGCAGGCAGGCAGCCTGCCAGCCAAGGGCCCAGCAGCCAGCGAAATTTCGATCATATCCATTTATAGTTAAATATTAAGAGTTCTCAGGTATTAAACATATACGTACGGGGAAACTGTGAAAATTCAGCCACCCAAAACTTTATTCCACCGTGCGAATGATTGTTGGGTGGTCGTGTAGAATAAAATATGAAAGAATATTTGTGTGAATTATTTTTAAGATTGTTAAAGGGAAACTGGATACCAGTTGTGCTTTTGGTGCAATAATATAGGCGAAGAGTTTTGGCAGACATCGACGTGGCAATCAGTAGGTTCCTACATCAACATCAGTAGCAATATTCCTTGTATTCATGTTGTTAGCAAAATTCCATTTCCCAAGAATAAAGGTTATCTAGGGCCAACGCTAGATGGGCTTATGTACATGGAGCTTAATGTTTAAGCTTCTAAGTGTTATTACTTGGATATTCTCAAATTTTGAAAACAAATAATTATATAAACCATACTATAAGGTAGATGATATTTACCTATGCCATTTAGCCACCAATAAAGGTTTTGAGCATCAATATATTTCATGGAACATGGGCTAGTTTTTTAAGACTTAAACCTAGGGTAACATGAATAATATGAATAGGGTAACATGAATAAGGCTTAGTATTTTAAGACTTAAACATAAGGTAATATATATGTGGCTAATTACTTACTAAGGTGATATGTGCGATTCACACTTAGTCTTTTATTTATTTTTATAGAAATCATTTAATTTTGGAGAAGTGGCATGAAACTTTTAAGATATGTTATCTCATGTCATGGTAAGATTGCAAGATTGCATTGTAAAATTACATTAATAAATTAGAGTTAGTTAATAAATGAGAGTTAGTTGGCTTAAACTCAAACATAAGGTAATGTGTGTATCTGGGCAATTATCTATCGAGGCCATATGTTCAATCTATACGTCTAAGTGCCCTTGTATCGAGGCCATATGTTCAATCTATACGTCTAAGTTCCCTTGTATCGAGGCCATATGTTCAATCTATACATCTAAGTGCCCTTGTTACTAGCTTAAGGTGCATTTTGTTTTTGGGCAAAACCATTTTTTTCCAAAATGCAATCATTAAAAGTTGTGGGATGTTTTTCCTAAATAGGAATGAAACTCACAACTTGTGATTTTGGGCCAAGGTAGGAATGTACTAAGAATTGTCCCTAGGTTAATTGTGGTAGATTCAAATATGGGGGTAATAATTTTCACATGCCAATTCCATGAGTTCAACCCCTACCTCCAAGTTCCCCCATATCTTCAACCTCTACCTAATGTTTCTCCCATAAGTTCAACAACTACCTCTACGAGCCCTCATGGCTTACCTAAAGGTTCCATAAGTTCAACCCTTAGCTCCAAGTGCCCCATGGGTGCCTCAAGGTGCTTATTTTTATTTTATTTGTGGAAATAACACCTAAATTTTGGCCAAAGAAAGATCAAAATTCTCACAATGTATTTCTTTGAGCCAAGGTAATAATGCATTGAGAACTAAACCAAAGCTAGTTGTGGTAGACTCAAACATGGGATAATTTTCACATGCAAGTAATCATCGTCTACCTCTGCATGTCCTCCATAATTTCAACCCTTGCCTCCATATCCTACATAGATTACCTTAAGGTGTCATAGGTTCAACCCTTAACTCAAGGTGCCCCCATGGCCACCTCAAGGTATCAAGTAAATCTTGTAGAATAAGAACTGTAATGCCCCATTTTTCCTATCTTTGTTTTGTGTATGATCAATATGTATATCCTTGGTCCACTTAATGACTTGGAAAATGAGGAATTGTATGCATTATTTTGGATATTTATAAGTTGTGTGTGTGTGTGTGTGTGTGTGTGTGTGTGTGCATGCGCGTGTGCGTAGATGCACATGCACATGTGATATGTGTGATTACTATCTAATGATGAGATGCTATTTATATTCCTATTTGTGGAACAAATTAAAATTCATAGAATGATGTTGGTATGGTTACTTATGTAATGTGACGCAACACCCCTACCTCAACAGGTTCTGCATGACCTCCCGGTCTTTGGATCTTTTTATTTCCCTGAGCCGAAAAATCTCTTTAGTTCCCACCATAACCTTCAATACAAATAAAACCACAGGTCCTTTTTAGAAGCTATTCCTACGCGAACAAGCGCTAGGTGCAAACCTCCACTCCACGTGACCAACCAACGTGACCACAACCTTCACCCGAAAAGGTGATTTGGGGTTCGTGACTTAGCGATTTTCTATTGTGAGTTCCTCTGACTCCTTCGACTATCAAAACCCCGAAAATGGGCTAACGGATCTTTAACTCCTCCCTTATGCCTCAACCATGCGAACTCAACCATGTCCTGGGGTCCACCTTCGAGCGGGTCGGGATTTCATGACTCATGAGTTCGCGATGTGACTCTTTCCTTTCTCTCAAAGTCTGAACTCGCGACTTCTTTTCTACGAATCGACGATCCTGATTCCCCCTCAATTTGGCGATCCAGATCGCGTCGGGACATTGCATATCAAGGATTCCCGAAAACAGCTTCCTCCACACTTCCGATTTCCGAAATGCCAAAATTCAAAACGCCTAAACCAACGGTTCTCGTTGATTCAGATCTAACGGCTACTACCTCTCCTGAGCTTGTGAGTGTTGAAAGACACTCAGCCTTAACCTCTTCGTTGATCCACTGGATCCAACGATCCACGAAAAATCAGTGTTTCTCCCTCTAAGAAATTCAACCGTTCGTTTAGGTTCTCGAAGACTCCTGTCCAAATAACTTGGTGTCTTTCCTCCTGAGCTTGGTTTCTGCGAGGTGCCTGCGACCCTCGTCCTTCCCTTGAAATTTCCAAGACTCTATCCCCCCTAAGCTTGATTATGGCTGCAACTCAAGGATTCCAAGTTGTTTTGGCACACACTCCTTCCAGCTTCTTGATAATCTCTGATTATCCAAACTCTTCAATTCTGCGCACTCCTTGCGACATAAATTCTTCAACCGCTCACTGGTTTAGAAAAAAAATTTCTAAGACTCCAACTTGCCTATGCACACCTTGCACGGCTCTGTGTTATCCCTGTGCTTCTGCTGGTATGGAAACAACGATATCTCTCCTAAGATTTTCTGAGATAAAACTCAGAACTTGTCAATGCACTCCTTGCGGACATTCACTGCACTCCTTGCAGAAATTATCAGGAACAGAAACAATTGAAACTCATACTCTCCCTCTTACAGACTTCATACATTCAACATGAAATCATACACATACACATCTTTGAAACAAATGCATAATAGAGACTGAAATTAACTCTAAACATACCAGTCAATAGATGTAAACAAAACTCATAAACACCATGAAGTTGGATCAAATCTTTCTTATATTTATCCAAGTGCATCTGTACATGGGTCCTATAGCAACAACTATTTGTTGATACAACTTCTACAATCTATGTTATTCTCTTTTCTCTCTCTCTCTCTTTATCTACAGCTCTTTAGTTTAGTTACCATGAGAATAATGATACAATACAATACATACGAGGGAGCTTTCTAGAGTTTTCCCTCCTACAACTCTAAGATATCAAATCAAATTAAAGCCTACATCTACTTTATATTTATTACATTAATTGACTACAACCGACAGATGAGAGAAAACACTCAAGATATGCATTACAATCTCCAAAACATTTAAGAGCACTTATGTCTCTCCATATATTACATTAATGTGCCATCCTTTTGAATTTCAAAATATCTTAAAAATGTGTGATGGTGCACATCCAAATGTCCTTCGCTTTTGCTTGCTTGCGATGCTCTTGCATCATACTCCTCTGGCAGAAAAATTCATGGGCTCATGTCCATGAGCTCCTGCACCGTATGTCCATGCTTCTGGATCGCCGCTTTGCCTTCCAAACTAGCATCTTCAATTGGGTGTCCCTTCCACTTTATCAAATATTCAAAATTTGTCTTTCTTCAGGTCTTCTTGCTAACTCTTCGATAAATGATCTTTTCCATCTGCGGATTTTCAGCTATAGGCAACTGTTTGACCCACTGAACTTCCTTCTGAGTCTCTTCTCCTCTCGCTTCATCTTCTATGTAAGGATACAGATCTGCTACGTTGAATATGGGTGATATGCCCATGTCATCTGATGATTCTATCTCATAAGCATTTGCCTCAACTTTTCTCATAATCTTACACGGCCCTATCTTTTTCATCTTAAGCTTGTTATACGTCCCCCTTGGGAATATTTTCTTTTTGAGGTGCGCTAAAACTAAATCTCCCACTTCGAACTTAAAATATATCTTGTGCTACTATGCTCTGCGCTTGTATTCCTGGTTGGAACTCTACAACCGCTCTTTGATCTTACTGTGGAGCTCTTGCATCTCTGTTGCAAAGTCTTCGTCTCCAGCACTTCTGAATTCATTCTTCTCTAAGTATCTCAACTCAGATACTCCTCTTGGTTGCATTCCATACATTATCTGAAATGGGCTATGTCTTATGCTCCAGTTAGGTGAGTCATTATATGCAAATTTTGCTTGCGGCATAATCTGATCCCACTGACTATGATGTTCAACGACTAAACTTCTCAATAAATATCCCAAGCTTCGATTTACTACCTCAGTCAGTCCATCCGTAAGAGGGTGATATGTTGAGATAAAATATAAATTCGTCCCCAACCTTCTCCATAGCATCCTCCAGAAATGACCAACAAATTTGGTGTCTCGATCTGAAACAATACTCTTGGGTAAACCATGAAGTTGAACAACTTCTTTGAAAAATAGATTTGCAATGTGTGTTGCATCACTGGTTTTTTGACATGGAATAAAATGTGCCATTTTTTAGAATCTGTCGACTACCACGAATATGGAATCACAACTCCTTTATGTCCTCGGCAATCTTAACACAAAATCCATGCTTACCGCATCCCATGGCCTCTCTGGTACTGGAAATGGTTGATACAATCCTGTATTCTGTCTTTTCCCCTTTGTGTGCTGACAAATTCTACATCTGTTGACAAATTTCTTGACATCTGTCCTCATCCCTGGACAATAATATAAATTGTTCAGTGGCGCAAACATTTTGTCATGACCAAAATGTCCAGCCAATCCTCCACTATGATTTTCCTTCAAAAGTTTTTCTCTCATAGAACTCTTCGAGATACACAATTGATTTCCTTTGAATAATAATCCATCATGGATCAAATATTCAACCCATTTTCTTCTATCTCTTAGAACATGATTCTCACATGCTTCATAAGCATCCTAAAATCTGAATCATCTCTGTACATATCCTTAAGCCTATCAAAACCTAAGGTTTTCACACGAAACTCTTGCAGAATCAAACATTTCCTGCTCAATGCATCAACAACCTTATTAGCATTTCCAGAAATGTGCTTTATAACAGAAGTAAATTTATGCATAAATTCAACCCATTTTGCATGTTTCTGGTTCAGTTTCTCCTATTTGGTTATAAACTGTAAGGCATGGTTGTCACTATACAAGACAAACTCTTTGGGAACCAAGTAGTGCCTCCATTTCTTCAGTGCATGTATGACTGCATAAAACTCTTTATCATATGTGGAATAATTCCTCTTGGCATCATTCAGCTTCTCACTGAAGTATGCAACTTGTCTGTTGTCTTGACTTAAGACTGCTCCAATCGCAAATCCACTTGCGTCACATCTCACTTGAAATGTTTTACTGAAATCTGGTAGAACCAGAACTGGTTGTCCAATTATCTTCTCTTTTAACAACTTGAAACTTTTCTCCGCTTCCTCTATCCAATGAAAAGATTTATGTCTTTTCTTGAATATGTCCATCATTGATGCACAAATTCCACTAAAATTTCTGATGAACTTCCTATAAAAATTGGATAATCCATGGAAGCTTATGAATTCAAATATATTCCTTGGTGACGACCATTCTTTGATTTATTTTACCTTCTCAGGATCCATCTTCAACTCATTTGAAGAGATCATGAACCCCAAATAAATGAGTTCCTTCTTCATGAAAGATGACTTCTTTAGATTTATCAACAACTTCTCTTGTTGTAACCTCCTCATCACTAGAGTTAGGTGTCTCAAATGTTCTTCCTCAGTCTTACTGAAGATCAGTATATCATCGAGACACACATTTACAAATTTTCCAATGAAATCCTTCAAGACTTCATTCATCAATCTCATAAAATTACTTGGCGCATTTGTCAAACCAAACGACATGACAAGCCATTTATACAACCCTTCATTCGTCTTGAATTTTGTCTTCCATTCATCACCTTCCCTCATTCTAATATGATGATATCTTCTTTTCAAATCAAATTTTGAAAAAAACTTTGCTCCAATCAAGCAATCCATGAAGTCATCCATCCTTGGTAAAGGAAATCTATACCCGATGGTGATTTTGTTTATAGCCCTCGATTTTGTACACATCCTCCATCCACCATCCTTCTTTGGACTTAACATTGTTGGTACAACGCATGGACTCAAACTTTCCCTAATCAATCCTTTGTCCATCAAATCCTTGACTTTCTTCTGAACTTCTTCATTCTCCTACGACGTCAATCTATACACTTCTTTGTTTGGTAAAATCGCCCCTGGTATAAGGTCAATATGATGGATTATACTTCTGATGTGCGAGAATGAACAAGGTAAATCGTCCACCACTATATCAACAAAATTATCAAGCATTTCCTGAATTTCCTCCGATAGATCATCCATCGAAGTACTGGTCAAGATGACTCTAGGTTTTCTCACCACAACAAGTTGCATCTCTTCATCCTTCTTGAATTCATACATAAGTTCCTTCCCACTCATGATAAGTATAGTATTTCTTCTTTCTTCTTTCACCTTCTTGTCTTGAATTGGAAGCAACATATGCGTCCTACCATTCTTTTCCAAGGTGTATGTTTTCTTTCTTTCGTCATGAACAACATTCCTGTCATATTGCTACAGTCTCCCCAACAAAAGATGATAGACATTCATGGGAATAACATCACATAACATCTCATCTCTATATCATCTCAAGAGAATTTTCCTCATCATTAAGGATCTTCCTCCTTCTTCATCTTCTGCCTCAACATTTCGCCTTTGCACTTCTGAAATGTGAGCTTCTCCTCCTCCATCCCTTTTTCTATCCGTACATTCAAAAGATTTGTGTCCTATCTTTCCACAGAAAAAACACTTTATTTCACCACCTCTACCTCTTCCTCTTCCTCTAGCTCGAGGAAAAGTGTTCCTGTAAGCATACTCTCTTCCTTGTGAGCTTCCTCTCCTTTCTAGGTGGTTATGGGTTTTCTTTTCTTCATCTTTGGGATTTTGTACTCTTTCCTGGGGAATTACTTTGCCTCTGCTCTGACTTCTACCTCTGCCCCTTTAACTTTTCTTTTCGGCCAATTTTACTTCTACCTTTAAAGCAATTTGATAAGCATCTTCTACATTCCTGATTGTCACCATGCCCATCTCATCTTGGATTTCATATCTCAAGCCATTCATGTATCTGGCGACCTTTTCATCATCGCTCTCATGAAGACTTACCCTGATGTTGAGCCTGTAAAAATCCTTAGTGTATTCCTTCACTGTCATCCCTTTCAGTCTCAAATTCAACATTCTTCGAAATAGATTAATTTGGTAATCTCTAGGTATAAACTTGGCTTTCATCTTGGTGACCATCCTATCCCAGATTTTGATTCTTTGTTTTCCTTTGTAATGCTTGTCAGTCTGTAGTTCATCCCACCACAGTTATGCATGCCCTTTCAATCTAGTGACAACATGTTTTACTTTCTTATCTTCTTCGATATCTTCATAATCGAAATATTTATCCAGAGCTCTAAACCAATCTAGCAGCTCCTCAATGTCTAAGTTTCCTTCATACATAAGGATGTCCATTTTTTCTCTTTCCCCTATTCTTGCAACAACTTTGAATAGACGTTCCTCTGCAGCATATTTGACTACAACTTATTCTTTGGCTCTAGCTTCATTTTCTCTTTCAGCCTCATTGATATTTCCAGTATCAGTTGTTCATCTCTATGTTGTCTCCATAACATCCAATTGAGCATGAAGTTCTCTCATTTCCCTTTCCACGGCTGGATAGAGCATGGGTCTCTCTTGACGTCTCCTTGGCAACATTATTTAAATATGTTCCACGCAGAATTCAAATAAAAAATTTCCTTCTGTCTCCTCTTACTTACAGAAAACACTGATTGTAATCTAAGCTCTTATACCACATGACGTAGCACCCCTACCTCAACAGGTTCTGCATGACCTCCCAGTCTTTGGATCTTTATATTTCCCTAAGCCAAAATAGATATTTAGTTCCCACCAGAACCTTCAATACAAATAAAACCACATGTTATTTTTATAAGCTATGTCTGCGTGAACAAGCGCTAGGCACGAACCTCCACTCCACATGACCAGCCGGCATGACCACAACCTTCACCCAAAATGGTGATTCGGGTTTTGCGACTTCGCAATTTTCTATTGTGAGTTCCTCTGACTCCTTCGACTCCCGAAACCATGAAATGGGCTAAAAGATATTTAACTCCTCCCTTATGCCTCAACCATGTGACCTCATCCATGTCCTAGGGTCCACCTACAAGCGTGTAGGGATTTCATGACTCGTGATTTCACGATGCGACTCTGTCCTTTCTCCCGAAGTCCAAACTCACGACTTCTTTGCTATGGATAGATGGTCTTGATTCCTCCTCGATTTGATGATCCATATTGTGTCGAGACTTCACGTATCAGGGATTCCCGAAAACAGCTTCCTCCACACTTCCGACTTCTGAAATACCAAAATTCAAAAAGCCCAAACCAACGGTTCTCGTTGATTCATATCTAACGGCTAATACCTCTCCTGATCTTGTGAGTGTTGAAAGACACTCACCCTTACCCTCTCTACTGATCCACTGGATCCAATAGTCCATGGAAAATTGATGTTTCTCCCTCTAATAAATTCAACCGTCCATTCAGGTTCTCGAAGACTCCTGGCCAAATAACTTGGCATCTTTCCTCTTGAGCATGGTTTCTGTGAGGTGCCTGCTACCCTCATCCTTCCCTTGAAATTTCCAAGACTCTATCCCTCCTAAGCTTGATTCTGGCTGCAAATCAAGGATTCCAAGGTGTTATGGCACACACTCCTTGCGGTTTCTCGATAATATTTGATTATCCAAACTCTTCAATTCTACGCACTCCTTGTGATAGAAATCCTTCAACCGCTCACTGGTTTAGAAAAAAAAAGTCTAAGACTCCAAACTAACTATGCACACCATGCACAACTTTGTGATATCCCTGTTCTTCTGCTGGTATGGAAACAACGATATCTCTCCTGAGCTTTTCTGAGGTAAAACTCAGAACTTGTCAACGCACTCCTTGCAGACTTTCACTGCACTCCTTGCAAGAATTCTCAGGAAGAGAAACAATTGAAACTCATACTCTCCCTCTTACATACTTCATACATTCAACATGAAATCATACACATACACATATTTGAAACAAATGCATAACAGAGACTAAAATTAACTGTAAACATACCAGTCAATAGATGTAAACAAAACTCATAAACACCATGAACTTGGATCAAACATTTCTTATATTTATCCAAGAGAATTTGTACATGGGTCCTATAGCAACAACTATCTATTGATACAACTTCTACAATCTGTGTTCTTCTCTTCTCTCTCTCTCTCTCTCTCTCTCTCTCTCTCTCTCTCTCTCTCTCTCTCTCTCTCTACAACTCTTCATATTAGCTACCATGAGAATAATGATACAATACAATACATATGAGGGAGCTTTCTAGAGTTTTCCCTCCTACAACTCTAAGATATCAAATAAAATTAAAGCCTACATCTACCTTACATTTATTACATTAATTGACTACAACTGACAGATGAGAGCAACCACTCAAGATATGCGTTACAATCTCCACATTTAAGAGAACTTATGTCTCTCTAGATATTACATTAATGTGCCATCCTTTTGAATTTCAAAATATCTTCAAAATGTGCGTTGGTGCGCATCCAACTGTCCTCCACTTTTGCTTGCTTGTGATGCTCCTACATCATAATGATCAATGAAATTTGGCCTCGATACTTGGATATTGTAACTTGAAAATATGATGATGGTGATACAATGACATGATAATAAATTATTATTAATGTCATTGAGAAAGTGAGAAGTGGTAGGTTAGTCAAACCTACTCCACTCATGAATGAATATTATTGATGATGACCTATGTTAAAGGTCACAAAGCTTGACCATCCATTGCATTAAGACCTCCTAATTGATTATATATGAAAATTGGAAGGTTGCGGAAGCCTAAATATATGATTGTGATAAACTAATATGGGAATGACGTGGACGCATGATAGAACATACATAGATCTCATAATATGATATATTGATTATGTTATATATCTATATGCATGTGTTTCAACATGGTTTAATTAATATCACTTATGCAAATAATTGGTCACCAATATGATGAAACAAGTGTGCATAAATGTCTAGGAGAACCCCAGGTTGGGAATTTGATAGTGAGACATGTGGAGGGTAGCTTCTAATTTTGAACATTTGATTTTGAATATGTTACATATGTTGTTGATCTACTAAATTTTTGTGTGTTCCATGCATCTAAAGGACACAACACAAAGCCTTTCCAACTCACCAACATACGATTTAAATGGAACATGACAAGGGCGCATTGGATTTATTGTGTTTAGTTGAGTAGAGGTGCTTCAACTTTCCTATTTAGTCCCAAGATAAATCCATAGAGTCCCTTCCAAAATATATCATATAAGGAAGCCAAATAGATGAGCATGGTTATCTAGCAGTAGAGGTAACATGCTTAGTATGAATACTTCCACCATGGGAGGTGACATGCCTCATGACTATGATCAATAGGTGTGCAATAAGGACATGGATTCCTTACTCCCTAACAAATTAAACCTTATATATTATGAGTTTTATCATCTTAAAGTTGGTCCCTTACACAATTTTCAATAGTTATACTTGAATACATCACTTTGGGATGCATAACCCTCACCCTCAGCTCCATTCCACCATTATATAACCTCAACTTGTTGGAATTGGCCTAGTCAACCCCATAAGTTGACCAAAGTTGGATAGCGTAGATATCATCCCATTAAGTGCACATAGACAGTTTAAATAAAAGCTAAAAAACTGTGTTTCCCCTAAAAGTCATTATTTTTAACTATTTTTCAACCCCATCAATAAACTTGAGTTATCATGATGGGATGTTAGTTACATGTGGACCACGTAAAACCTTAATTGTTATTTTTAACCTTTGATATAGTCACCTTTAACCACTATACGGAATACCATGTCAAGAGGGTTTTACACCATGCAACTATAATTAAATCCCTTGAGGTCACTCATACACATCAATCCATCTAAGTAAGATCATGATGTTGGAATGCCTCTAGAATCTTAAGAATCTCTTTCTCTTGATTCCATATTCTAGTCTCTTTGCATTCTTTCTTAACCAAGGTTGGAGTTGGAGCACACCAAGGAAGCAAAGGACCCATCCCAAGGAGGGGATTTGGAACCCATTTTCCTTTATCAAGCTTTTTCATCATGTGTTGTTTACTTTTCCATTCTATCAGGTTAATAATAAATTTCACATTCTTTACTTCCTTGTTCATGTTAAGTAGGATTTATTTTATGCATTTGGATTTTACTTCTTACATGTACTAGGGTTTAATGTATGTGAATATATATAAAGTTTTATTTCTAGGTACTTTAACCACTTGTCTATTACTTAATTCACAACCATCAAGTTTAAGGTTTTTTTGCTCACCCTTGTGGAAAACACCCACCAACTAATTGGTGACTCCACCAAGGCGTTGATCTATTTCTTCTTCCCTAGTTGTGGGTGTGCTTATTAACCTCCTTAGCTTGCATTCATAATTTTTAAAATTGAAGTTGTTTTATGTTTCTGTTTCAAATAGGTTCTCTTATTGGAAACCCTTGATTTTGCCTCAATTGTTGCCTAGCAACTTCACATCCCAGTTTCGGGTAGAACACAAATTTTGGCTATTTTTCTGCATTGGTCCAATGTATTTTTTTGCCCTATTTTTTGCACTATCTCAGTGTGGATTTTACTTAGTTTTTTTCACTTTCACAGTGCAATTTTTGGCCATTTTTCCACACTAGTCCAACACACTTTTTGGCCATTTTTCTCTATTGTCCTCAATTTAAAAAAAAAAATTAGTTTGCTAGTCTTGTCTTGGTTTAAAGAAACTCCCTATAGGGTCCTTCCAGGCTTATAGGTTGTTGGTGTTGTATTATAAGACAATTTTATAGAAACATTGTAGGTAAAGAAAAGACCCCCCAAGATTTGTCACATTTCATATTTCATATTCAACATACTTTTTTAGAACATTTTCTTTCTTTAGTAGTTACTTGAATTTGCTTCAAATCAAAGAAAGATGGGATGATTAAAAGCTTCATTTTTGTCTTAGAATTTGTCCCCTCTTTCATACTTTTTTGTTGAATCACTTTTGTTTTCTATTTTGAGCTTTCTCTTCAATTATTTTTCAACCTTTAATCATCAATTTTTTTTTTAAAAGAATCATTTTATTTCAAAAGAAAATTTAATTAGTTATAGAAAGGAACACCTCTTGTTTCTAGTATTAGACTTCTTCCTTTTAGGTTTTCATTTTGGAACCATTTATTCATCAAAATCCTAGTCCATAGCTAGGAATAGAGTTTTATTTGCTTATTTGAATTTAATACTACTTATTTCTAATTATGTGCTTCATTTGGGTAAAGAACAATTGCATTTTTCTTAAGTATTTGTCTTAACTTGAACTAGTATTTCAATTCCAAGTCTCTTTAATTGCAAGAATTAATGTTTTAAGAACATTTCCTTTTGAAGTTGGTTACACCACAAGTACACACATTTCAATCCTTAATTAAATGTTTGGTTCATGACCCCAATATCAAACTAAAATCAACCATTTAACATAACTCATTAAATCCCCACTTGGGGCCAAAAGAATTGTGTAGCTAAGTTAGGGTTGTGGGGATATGATTACAAATAATTCGCCGCACCAATTCTCATTTCAAATATAGTGGTTGATTGATTAGGGAACTTAAAATACTTTCTATCTAATACAGTCAAGACATGTTTAGAAATAGGTGCACTCTTTTGAGTGCATAATGCCAAGGTTGGGACTAACGGTTTGATTAAGACTCCTAGATATTTCAATATTGAATATCCCTCGACCATTTGATTTCAACTTCAAGGAAAGGTAACATATTGAACATATCTACAAATAAGTATATTCATGGCCATTCTACTAGTTTCCTGCCTAGGTGGCTCTCGCAGGAGGGAGGGAACACAAGATAGATTTCTATGGACCATTGGGATTTCATCACTCTTTGTCTCCTAATTATAACCATCTTATTTGTACCTTCAATCATATCCATGGTGGATTTCATCACCTCTCATGGTAGGTGTTTGGAATGCCCTTATCCTTCTCCTTACTGATATGGATTGGATCATTGTTTATTTTTCATATATATTGATGCTCCGTGGGTGAAAAATTGGAGGAATCAGCTTGCAAATCCATTTTAGTGGTCGTCCCAATTTGGAAACTTGGGTTTTCAAATCCACTTTTAGGCATCAAACAACACCCTTTTATGGTCCAAACCTTATTATGGAGCCACCATTTATATTCTACACATCGAGACCTTTCACACAATGAAAAATTTGCTTCAATCTAAGTTCGTATGTGAAAGTTATGCCTTTCACAAGTTGACCTACCGTATTGATCACCATGGTGTGAGTGGATGCCACATTAGCCCCCATTACTTAAATGTGTGGGTATATCCACATATTGGATTTTATATAACATTCTAGAAGGTCCAAAACCAGTCACTAATTGATGGTTGAGGAAGTCAATACCCTAACCTTAGATGGCTATCGGGATATGTTAAATATCATACCATCGGGAGGAGAAGGGGTTCCATTCTTTTGCATTATATGTTGTTCCATAGTTGAGCATAATAGATAATATTGGTATTTTTGTGAGAATAATAGAGGAGATATTTTTTAGTGGTCATATAGGCCACAATGTCAAAGGAAACTCCATAGAGAATGTCTCTTTCTTTGTACTTGCATTTGAAGAAAAGAGAGTAGAGAAACCTCACCTTCTAGCCGGGTTTTCTCTCATATTAGGTTTCGCAGGTCATATCTTGTGTTTATTTGTGGATGGTGTGTGTGTTATTTTTTTTCTCTATTTCTCGCATTTTACCTATTTCATACATTTTTAGCAGGAAAATAGTAATTAAAGAATTTGAGATCCAAAGGAAATTAACCTTCACAATAAAGATTTTAGTATTTTATTAGATCTGTTGTGACAATCTATCTGGTGGAATATCCATGGAAGTTTATATATCATATTGGTATCATAGAAATTTTTCTTAGGGCATTTATGGAAAGTTGTAGGGATCCAAGAATCGATTTAAGAATAAATTCTCAAAACCCTAGCCATGGCCAACTAGTTTGTTCATAACAACCCTCAATATCTAGTAGAGGAGAGATTTGCGAGGCTAGAAGAGAAATTCGTTGACATATCTCACAATATGTCCTTCCTCCTGGCATCTCTAGCAAGCAAGTTCCGACCTATCAGAGAGGTTAGAGGATCTAGTTAAGATATCATATAAGCAGGGTAATTGGGAGAAAATGAAGACCTGTAAAAGGAGTCGCAGAAAGAACCCAAGAAATAACATTTGAGTTTCGGTGCCATAAACCATCCATAGTCTCTATTCAAGATGGAAATGAAAGTGGACATAAAGTCATACCAAGGTGAGATCGATGCATTAAAATTGAATCATTGGTTGTAGCAACTAGAAATTTATTTCAACATTCACCATATAGATGAAGAAAAAAAGATAAAATTTTCCATATTGAAGTCAAAGGGCCATGCTTTAACCTACTGGGAAATCCATACATAAACACTTAGGATGGAGGGTGATCCACCAGTAACTAGGTGGGAGGACTTCAAAACCCTCATCAAGTCCCAATTCAACCCTATTAGTTATGTAGAGGACCAATGGATCTAGTGACACTACTTCAGGAAGAAGAAAGGGTAGAGTGTATATGATTACACCACCAAGTTTAGAAAGATGGCCATCATGTTGGGTATCTCTCCCAAGAACTAAGATGTAATCCTCAAGTATTTAGGGGTTTTTCATAGCCATATAAAAAATCAAGTGATGTGTTTCAAGCCAATGATTGTGGATGAGGCATGTGTATATGCATAATATCTGGAAAATATAGTCCACAAGAAAGGGAAACCAAGTAGTTCCAAGCAGAAAGAGCACCAGGAAGCTTCCAAGGAGGGGAAGAAGAAGTGGAAAAGGAGAAAGGATAATAATACAATGACCACTACACATCAATGAAATAATCCCAACAACCATTGCAACCATTGCAATACTGATGGTGACACTCTAAAGGAAAATTGTTGGAAACTAAATCCAAAATTGAACCCAAAGAACTACAATAAGGAAGCAAAGAAAAAGAATCTTCTAGCCACAGATTCGAGAAATCAAGTTGAAAGCAATTCTGAAGTGGATGATAATATTGTCTACACATTAATGTATAACAAGGTGAATCTAAGTATCCTTCATCATCATGAAGAGAGGGAAATGAACAAGATCTTCCACATCAATATTTAGGTCAAGAAGACCAATATAGATGTTCTATTAGAATCTGGTTCATAGGAAAATCTCATAGCAGCAGATTTGGTCAACAAGCTTGGACTGGAGGTTCACAATAATCCTATATCTTATCCATTGGGTTGATTAAACAAGGATGCAAAGATCAAGGTAACAAAACAGTGCAATTTTAAATTGGTTGTAAATGTTGATTTTTTAATGAAGTGGAATTGGAATGAGTACCCCTTGACATATGTGGAGTAGTGTTTGGAGTCCCCTACATGTATATGAGGAATGCAATCTTCATGCATATATAAAAATAACATTGATTGATCAAGGATGAGAATCCATACATCATCAACGTGGATAAAGGCAAGTCAAATATCTCAATAATAAGTGCCAACCAAGCCAAGAAGTTGATTAGTTCCAATAAGAAATATGTTTTACTTTTCTTGAGAGAAAATTAGTATTAGGGTGAGTCGATAAGAGAAAAGGCATCCCTAGAGGGGTGTACTAAAGAGAAAAAAAATTAGTTGGAGGAGTTTCTACAGGAATACATAGGAGTGTTCTAGGAACCTAAAGGGATACCACCCAAGAGGGAAGTGGAGAACAAAATACATTTATTGTCAGACTCCCCATTTTTGAATATTGGGATATATAGACAATTTGTTCTAGAAGAAAATGAAGTGACGAAGTAGCTGCAACCGTTGTTGGAGGAGGGTGTGATTCAAAAAATCACCTCACCTTGTGGTTCACCTGTCATAATTGAACCAAAGAAGGATGAGACTAGGCAAATGTGTATCAACTAGAGAGCATTGAACAATATTACACTAAAAAATAGGTACCCTCTACCCAAGATCGATGATGTATTAGATTAGTTGCAGTATGCAAAATATTTCACCAAGTTGGATCTCAAATTGGGATACCACCAAGTATGTGTCAAGGAAGAAGACACTTGGAAGACAAGGCAAGGTTTGTGTGAATAGTTGGTCATGCCATTTGGTTTATGTAATGCACCAACTACATTTATGAGACTATTGAATGATGTGTTATGCCCATATCTAGATTCATTTGTTATAGTATATTTGGATGATATAAAATTTTATAGTGATACCTGGGAGGATCACATATCACATATCATGTAGGTATTAGAGACCTTGAAGAAGCACCAATTGTTGGCCAACCTCAAGAATTGTGAGTTTTCTTAGAAGTATTTGGTGTATATGGGGTGTGTGATTAGTGGAGGGGATCTCAAGATAGATCCCACAAAGATGGAGGCCATCATGAAATGGTGAGTTCCTACAAATCTCATTGAATTTAGGTTTTTTTGGGGGTAGCACAGTACTTAGGAAAGTTCATAGGTTCATTTTAGTAGTATATGCACCAGTCCACACCACAACATCAAGTGGTAAGAGTTTCTAGTGGGGAAAGAATAAGCAAAACACTGTCGATGAGATGAAAAATAAAGATCATTCAAGCACCAATTATCGCATTACCAAACTTGAAAAATCCTTTCGAGGCGGAGACAGATACAAATGGGTATGCCATGGGAGCCGTTTTAATGAAAGGAGGAAGGCATTTATGCTATAATTATGAAATATTTCATGGGAAAGTTCTCAGATACCCTACCTTTGACAAGGAACTCTATGCCTTGGTACAAGCTATCAAGAAGTGGAAATGCTATCTAATGGGAAAGGATACCATCATCCACACATATCACCAGCTGTTATAGCATTTGAAGGACAATAATAATGTAAGGTAGCTAGAGAGGTAGTGGGGGGGCCTAGAGGGCCCATAGTGATAATAGTGGAGGTCATTCAATGTAAGGTGGACTAGGTCCACTATATTATTAAATAAGACCCACTATGGTAGTTATATATAATAAATGGGTAA
>ML783644.1:142352-158004 GCA_009831015.1 Picea engelmannii
GAGAGGTAAAAGATGTGTCCAAACAGGAATTCCTACCAATGCAAGACGAACCTGAGAAAATAGAGCTTGAGTTGGATGATGCAAAATCTGAATCATCTGAAGAAGAGGAAGCAGAAGAAGAAGAAGAAGAACCTCATACCCCAATATTGAGGAGATCAATGAGAGATAAAAGGAAACCAGAAAGGTATAGTCCACTTGATTTTCTTTCCAATTGTTCTTTATCTATTACTGATGATGATCCCAGAACTATTAGGGAAGCAGTGAATTCAAAGGATAGTAAACTCTAGAAGAAGGCCATGGTTGAATAAATGGATGCCTTGGATAAGAATGAGGCATGGGATATAGCTGAGTTTCCAGCTGGAAGAAAATTGGTTGGTAGAAAATGGTTGTTCAAGAAGAAGTTTAATGCACAAGGTAAAGTGGATAAATACAAAGCTCAGTTAGTAGCAAAAGGTTATTCCCAGGTAGAGGGAATTGACTTTGGTGAGATTTTTTCTCCTGTTGCTAAGTTAACTTCTATTAGATTTCTTTTATCTATTGTTGTTTCTTTTGATCTTGAAGTGGAATAGATGGATGTGAAGACAACATTCCTACATGGGGATTTGGAAGAATAAATATACATGAAGCAGCCAGAAGGATTTGTAGTGAAGGGAAAGAAAGAGCTGGTCTGTAAGCTAAAGAAGTCATTATATGGTCTGAAGCAATCACCTAGGATGTGGTACCAAAATTTTGACACATACATCCTTGGATTGGGATTTGCAGGAAGTAGGGTTGATCACTGTGTATATTCCAAGAAGGTTGGTAATCACTTCATTTATGTAGTGTTGTATGTTGATGACATGTTGTTGGTAGGAAATAACATGGATGTTATCAAGGAAGTGAAATTGCAACTATCCTCGAAATTTGACATGAAGGATCTCGGTGTTGCTAAATTCATTCTGGGAATGGAGATTAAAAGAGATCGTGCAAACAAGAAACTCTAGTTGAATCAGAGAAAATATGTTGAGACAATATTGCAGAGGTTTAATATGCATGGAAGTAAACCAGTCAAAGTTCCTATTCTTATAGGTGTAAAGTTATCTGCAGATCCATGTCCCAAGATAGAGGAAGAAGAAGAGGACATGTCCCATGTTCCGTATGCCAGTGTAGTTGACAGTTTGGTGTATGAAATGGTCTGTACTAGACTAGACATTGCACATGCAGTGGGATTTTTGAGCAGTTATATGACAAAATGAGGGAAGGAGCATTGGACAACAGTAAAGAGGGTCTTCAGGTATCTATGTGGCACTATCAATTATGGATTGTGCTACCAAGGAAGACCAATATTAGACATAGTGTTGGACATACATGTCTTTGTTGATGCAGACTGGGCTGGATATCTGAATCACAGAAGATCTACAAGCGGGTATGTGTTTAACCTATTTGGAGGAGCAATCAGTTGGATGAGCAAAAGGCAGGCTGTAGTGGCACTCTCAACTACAGAAGATGAATACATGGAAGCCACTCATGCAAGAAAGGAATCAGTATGGTTACAAAGATTGTGTTCAGGTATTGGGTTGGTACAACAAGCAGTGAGATTAGATTGTGACAGTCAGAGTGCAATCTTCCTGGCAAAGAACCTAAGTTATCATTCGAAGACAAATCATATTGATGTTCAGTATCACTTTGTGAGATACATGGTTGAGGAAAAGAAGGTGTTGTTGGAAAAGGTTGACACTTTGAAGAAGGTTGCAGATTCATTGACAACGTCTGTGAGCACAAAAAATTTCTCTTGGTGTAGAGTAACAATGGGCATTGTTTCCCTGGATTGTTGACTATATAATCCCCTGCAGCCCTGGATGCAAAGAAAACAACAAGTGGGAGAATGTTGGGTATGTGTTATATTCTTTGCATGTGTGTGTGTGTGGGTGATTTAGATATGACAACTGTGTCTGACAATCCCTCATAGTAGTTCTATGTTTGTTCTGTGTGCGTCGGGCGCTTTCCTAGGTTTGTTTTGCTATTTTTAGCAGTTTACTAAAAATAATCCTGATTTTAGGGATTAGGGTTTTGGTATCAACGAAATACCTAAAAAAATTGTATATATTGTATATTGAATGGTGAAATTCGATATAATGAATATAAGAAATGTTTTCTCGGTTGAGGGTTTTCAGTATAAAATCTTTGTGTACTATGTGTATGAGCCATTGATTAAATTCTGTTTTTCTTAAGAATATATATGCATTGCTTTATTTCAAAGGTTTAAAACTTACAAACCCCCTAGCAAAAGGTAACCAAAATAATGGTAACCAAAATCCCCAAGGGGGAAATAATAATTCCCAACCATGTCAAGGAAAGAAAAAACAATCTTAGAACCAAATTCCCTTGTACACTATGTGACGATTATGTACATTATGCCCACCACTACCCTCAAATCATTGATTACAAGTGGATGAAATAAAACATGAACACACAAAGACCTCCTACACCACACCCTCCCCCATGCGTAGATACCACACAATTATCTACCACTCAAGGCACCAACAATATTGCAGAACCTGATTCCTCATCAAGGATCAATACTCATCTCGAGGCTACCCCTCACCCACAAAAAATGGGACAGTACCCCAACCCAGGTCAAAACCAACCTAGAAACCCTGCAAATCACACCATTCTCCTCACCACTAAAGAGGAAATTCTACAAAAAAAATCATATCCATCAATACAGTATGCCTCCCTACTCAAATATGACCACATAGGACTCACCCCAATTACCATCAGGACAACCTTTAACAATACCTTGTCCTAGCATAGAATCAACCACCCGAGTACCCCGCGCACATCTGCATAGGAACGTACACAACCCCCATGTCAGGGAAGCACACAATTGTAGCTTGATTGATAATTTGGCTCAATCCCCAACTGTCATGTCTATTTTAGAGGTTCTCCAAACATTCATATCATATGGAAATGCCTTTCTCTCACAATTGGGGGAAATTGACCCATCATACACTCATTTGATCACTTTGATTTGGATAATGTTGAACCATGCCTTCCCTATTTGGTTGTGTTCCAAATCCTAGTCAAAATTTGAAACATAAAAATACATCGATGTATTATAGACAAAGGGGAATCTACATGTATTATGTCCAAATTTTTTTGGAAACAACTCGGATCTCTTGAGCTCACCCCTTTGGCCATTACTCTTCGATCATATGGTGGCCTCCCATCACAACATGAAGGCCTCTACCAAAATGTTCCAGTTGAACTAGGGGAAAAATGATTCTCATTGATATCAAAGTCATCGATGCCTAATTAGACTGCAACATCCTCTTTGGAAAAATCTACATGTATGCCATGAATTTCATCACCTCTTCCATATTTCATACCATCATCTTCCCTCACAATGGGAAGATAGTCACCATCGACCAATTAACAGACTATGAACCAAATTAGTCGAGGCACATAGATAACATTCTCCCTCCTATATGAGACAACTCCAACCTCTTTCTAGTCGTTGATGTCAGGCAAAGAATATTTTAAGAACCATTTATTATGGGATCTTATTAGGGAAGTCCCGCTCGCCTCCCTACCACAAGTTCAACTCAAGTATGTAGAGTCTCTTCAGATAACATTGAGATCGATGAGGAACATCCCACTGAGGAACACCCACCTCAGCCTACCTCAGGCACATCCACATCACCACCCATTCATGAAAATCTTCCAATTATTGGGAAAATACATATTTGGAAAATGGTTCCTCGGGTCATAACCCAAATAACATTCTTTTACCCACCATACGTCACAACATATCAAGTGAACTCTACTCTCACCTTGCCAAACAAGGTTATCGTTATCCCAGTATGGTATTTAGAGCCACCATCTATGGTACCAATTCCATCCCTTACACCTCAACTAGAGGTTTTTCTCACGCAATCGATGGTTCGAATTCCAACTCTTCCAATTGGTCACACAGTTGGGGGAAATGATATCAACAAAGGGGGCACCACGAAGAATAAGGGGTCCACCTCTCATCCTCAAGCCCAACCTCCATGTGCACTTTGCACCACCATTGGACACCCTACTAATATATGCCATGTGCTACTTGAATTATGCAATTTAATTTATCTTTCTAAGATAACACCATTATGTTCTGCCCCAGTCATGGAAACCAAAAACACTACTAAAAAACCTTATTCATGACGCAAGAAATTTCTATATACCAAATTTTCCTATGCCATATGGTCCAAATATGGAAATTACACCCATCATTGTCCAACTGTCCCTAGATTTTTGGAAACCCTAGCAGTAGTGCCACAAAAATCATTGCATGATCCCTCTCAAGCAACCCACACTGCTACTAACATTATTGACATCCATTATATCTCCATGTCATTAAATGAAATGATGAGATGCCCCTTTTCACTATGCCACCAAATGGACCATTTTACGTACATGTTCCCCCTTATTATTGAATATCCAAGTCATTGCATTACTACTCTTCAAAATATTTGAACATCCATTCAAGCCTCACTTCCCCAACACTAGACTACATTACCCCCTTAGGGTAACCCCATTGTCTCATCGTTAGAGAAATAATCTATAACTTTGACCCCACCATCCATACATATACCACTACAGTCATAAGAATTTCCATCAAACCCACCTGATTCACTTGTAAGTCATGTCCATGATATTATTCCTCCCCCCATCATAATTATCCACACACATATATGGATATATGGTTCATTTCATCTAGTGAAGCTCCTCCACCTCCTCTCATCGGTCCACTCACCATGATAAGAAATGATGACCACCCATCTACATCTTATACACCTTCCATAGATGTAAACACCATCACCAACTTGGATCATACATTTGATGCCACCATGTCCCATCCACCTTCTTAGACCTTTGACGACCCATTATTTTCGTACATATTCCAATTTGGAGAAGATATATTAGAGGCTATGACAACACCAGATTGTCCCTAGGATGCGATGCATCACTGATCTTTATTCCTAGAACAAGAAGCATATCAACCCCATCTAGACACTCATGTCTACACAACCCCACATAGACACTCATGACTAGGTGATTGAGACCAAATATTTCATCCCCCCTAGAAATGTGTATTGGTTCAAAAACCCAATCCCCACTCCTGACACTTTTGAAGAAGGGAACATGGCCAAAAACTCCCTACCATCAAAATTTTCATCTCAGTCAAACCTGGCATAGTCGAAGAGATCACCCTTAGCGTTGCATTTTATCCTAAAGAGATCATAGCTTACAAATCCCTCTTTCAAACATTCTGGGATGTTTTTGCATGGTCATACACAAAAATTCCCAGATCAAATCCATCCATTGTCAAACATCATATAGACACATAGCCCGATGTCACCCTTGTTCATCAAAAGAAATAACCTTTACATCCTTCAAAGGCCATGGCTATCAAAGCTAATATTGATAAGATACATTTTTTGGGTTCATCTACCCCATTGCGTACACATCATGGGTCTCAAACCCTGTCTGAGTCAACAAGAAACATGAGACTATTCAGGTGTGCACCAATTTTCGAGACCTCAATCAAGATTGTCCCAAGGACAAATTCCCAACACCCTCCATCGATCAGGTTATCAATTCTTGCGTTAGACATAAAGTAATTTCATTAATGGGTGGATTCTATGGATACAATCAGATTCAAATCCACCACGCATACCTATACAAAACTACATTCACTACCCCATGGGGCACCTTCACCTATCACGTCATTCCATTTGGGCTCAAAAATGTGGGTACCACCTTTTAGCGAGCAATGACGTATGTTTTTCATGATCTCACCCACATCATATTATATTACTTGGACAATCTCACCACTCGATCCAAGAAGTTCTCACAACACTGGTGCGTGACTATGGAAATATCCCTCATGCCCAATGCCTGAGAAAATGAATTATACACGCATAATATTGCACGGGTATAATTCAATATCTCATTCAATCCACCTACCCCCTTCATAAATATGGCCATGCAACCCTTTGTATGCCCCCCATCCAAAACATAAAAAAATTCAAAATTTGCAAGAGGCTTTGGTCACTTACCAATCTCATGCATTGAATTGGGGTACCCACGCTCTCTCAAAGATCATGAAAGTAGTTACATAGGAAGTCAGATCTCAAATCACGCAAGTACAAACAAGCAACATTGTGGGCCCCATGCCCATATATACACTCCTTTCTAAAATTCAAATCCCCCATTCAGGAGCCCAGGAACTTCATTTTTCACACCATTTGTAGTAGAGAAATATTGACTTTGTCTCTACATGTCGGTATCACCCATTCTCTATGTCATTCTAACAACTCGAGAATAGTTTTGTGCACTCACTATGATTTTTATCAAATAACTGTCATATGTTTTTTATTATCAAATATTTTTCACATCGAGTATTTGGTTTTTGTGTGTGGAGGTACTGGTTACGAAGACATACATCCCATTCAATCTTGGTCATCCTATGGCCCCTTCAAGTATATTTTCAACACTAGAAAGCAATCAAGCCCTCTGCAAACACTTGCATTACCTAGTCATACCCTACGACATTTACCCTTAGGATCCCCACACCTAGCTCTGCGGTACCGTCACCTCTATTGCATTCAAGTACAATCAACTGGTAGATTTCTCACCTACATGAGTTGTCCCACAAATATTTTCCCCTTGAAAAAATGACACTTGTGTCATTCTTTCCCCTAAGATTGGGATTCCCAATAGTGTTTCATCTCAAATAATGAGCCTCATACTTCTTCCCATCATTTTTCTAGCCTTCCCGTGATGAACTCCCAAATCATATTTTGTTGTTTATGCTAAATTCACCTCTTCATTTTCATTATCCTTCCATACCCCGCAATATCAATTTCCCATTTGTAAAATCATCCTCCATTCATCTACTTGGTATAGGAATCCGCCCATGGGCCCCCCACTCTTCATTAGTTACATTCCATTACTTATTCCCCAATAAATCCAATCCATACTTCACCGGGGCACCCATTTATGTATGTGTATTATCAACCCTAATTATTCTTTTCTTCATTTGGTAATTGTATAGAGAACCTTTTTATTTTCATCAAATTCATAGATGTTTTCCATCATAGCCGATGGAATGTTTTCCCTTGGCACAAAGAAACCCATGTCGCCCTTGGTTGTGGCATCCATATTTCATATATATCTCTGCAAAACATCCTTCCAACATCCAAAATCCCAAGTATCACATACATCCTTGTCCTACACCTCTATATTTTGACCTATCCTACATCTCTTTGCAGTCTCATCCAATCAACATAGTTTACCCAATATTGGGCCCTCTATTTTTGGAAATATGGATATTTTTGAAAAATCATAGCATGTTAGCAGAAGATTTGAAATGATGGAAAATAGTTATACAAGTGGAAAGATAATTGAAATGTAACTACAACAATGAAAATATCCCAAAGCATTATATGCTAGGTTCGACGAGTAGTGAAAAAGGCCAATAACATTGAGTGCATGCAAACAAAATAGTGGAATAAAGAATCTAATAAAAATCCAAGGGAAAAGTATAAATATGGATCCATGTAATGGGAAAGGGTTGGTATTAATTGTGGTTGGTCATAATCATGGTTTATCATAGTGATTGTTGTTCATAGTATTGTCGAGTAGAAAGCTTAGTCTTTTAGCTACTGTAAGAGTCTCTGTTGATAGTCCTGCTGCATTTGCAAGATGAGTTGGAGTTTATAATGGGTCATGTAGCATCATGTCTTGCTGCACAAGATATTGTAATGGAGACTCCTTATATACACTACTACATATTGAAAAATTTGTGATGACCACTTGTGACGAAAGTACTCTTTCATCGCAAGAGCGACGCATGTAGTTCGTTCGTCGCAAGAGTGAAGATTTACCTAACATTCAAAATTGACCTAAAATAAATAGGTAAGAAAACAAAAATATTTTTAGGTCACGGTCATCGCAATTGCGACGTTTGTGACCTAAAATTGGACTATAAATATTTGATGATTTAAAGATGTTGCGACAATCTTGCTATAACAACGACGATTATGAAAGGGGATTTTTGTGCAGAAGAATGTCACAGAATGTTGTTAGAGGTGGGGAAAAAAGTAAAGCAGGTGAAAAGGGTGATGATAGATGTTATTTCCCTTGTAAAAAATCTTGCCTTGTACATCCCGTAAGAATTTTAATAGCAACAACTACAAAACATTGTAGGAAATATGGGCACAGTGATGGCGGATCGAATGAATATCGTCCCATGGTAATTATCTATATATTCATAATATTTTTTTATTTTGTCAATTATATATATATATATATATATATATATATATATATATATTGTTTGAATGTTTGTTATAGTATACACTAATTTTGCATGATTGCTTGTAATTATAAAGTTAGAGTTTCCCTCTAAATTTCCGCAGAATATTGCACCAAGTATTAGTAAAAATGATGTTGTACAAGCTGAGGAACATGATCATCATGACCAATAAAATGAGGATCTCATGGAAGAAGATGATGGGACAAATAAAGTTAATGATCCCATGGAAGAAGATGATGGGACAAATCAAATGATCCAATATTTGTTTTCGCAGCCGAATGAGGATGGGGAAAATGTTGGTATTTATGATGAACCTCTATTAGAAAAGGTAAATAAATGACTTTATGAAGGATCAAGAGAAAATCTTCTCTCCGCTACATTGCTTCTAGTGAACTTAAAGGTTATGGATAATTTGTCGAACACTTGTATGAAATAGATACTAAGGTATGTAATATGTTTCATCTCATATTATACATAAATGTTGATTTTTTTCTATTTGTTTTTAGTGTTAATTAATGTGTAAAATAAGAATGCAATTTTTACGATTAATATTATTACATTAACTAGTTATTTGTTATATTGTAGATTGTTAGGTGAATTTTTGTTACCATCGTCAAATATTTTACCTCGCACATATCGAGGTTTGCATGCCATTATGAAAGACATTGGAATGGATTATCAAACTATAGATGCATGTCCTAATGACCATATTATATATTATGGACAACATGCTTCGAAAATAGAATGTCCACAATGTCTTATCAGTAGATATCGAACCGATCAAGTAACAAAAAGGGTGCCTCGAAAGGCTCTTCATCATATTCCCATAATTCCACGTTTGCAGCGATTGTTCAGGTGTGAAAGCATAGCACAATTTATGGATTACCATGCACGTAATAGAAGTGGAGATGGTGTTCTTCGAATGGCTTCCGATGGTTCTGCATTTAGGGAAATTGAGGAAAAATGGGAAGATTTCAATGACGAACCTCGTAATGTTAGGCTTTCATTGGCAGTTGACGGTGTTAATCGATTCAAAGAGATTAGGTCTATTTACTCAGTGTGGAATATTTTTGTTATCAACAATAACATTCCTCCTTGGATGTCAATAAAGAGGGAGCACATAATGTTGACAATGATTGTTCCAGGTATTTGTTTACATTAATTTTTTGAATTTAACATTTTCATTTGTTTCAATTTTTGCATAATATCTTTTGTTTATTTATTTAATTATATATATTACATGATATCATTCCTATAGTAATTATGCGTAATTTCAAACAATTAGGTAAGTACCAGGTTAAAGATATGAATGTATATATTGATCCTCTTATCGACAAGCTACTAAAGTTATGAGCTAGCATCACAATGTATGACATATGTAAACCAATCGGGGAGAATAAATTTATATTCTGTGGAATACTTTTATGGATAATTCATGATGCCCCTAGACTAACACATTTTTGTGGTATGTAGCATTCTAATAATGTTCTTTAATACTATATAATATTTTAATTTTATCATGGTGCATGTTTAATTTTTAAATAATCTCATCGTATAATTGACATTAATCCATTTGTTCCAGGTCTTCAAACAAAGGGTAAATTTGCATGTCTAGTTTGTGGCCCTAAGATGAAGTATGGTCATTCACAAATTTTAGGAAAGATGGTGTTTGATGAGTATAGGCACCTTCTTCCTAAGAACCATAGGTATCGTACTACTAAAAAACATCTTCGGAAAGAAGAGATTGGTTTAAAACCACAAAGAATGACACCTCACCTATGGAGGTTGGAATATAATAGAAATCGTCAAGGTACTCAATTTTATAATGTATCGTAGATCATGTAATATTTTGAATGTTTATTTTAATCATTGGATTTATTTTACCGTTTTTGATAATTATTTTTGTGATTTCTTTTATTCTTCATGAAGGCTGCAATCATCATGAAGGTATTAATAATGGGCTTCCACGAGGAATGAAATCTTATCCTGCTCAATTCATGAGGTTTCCCTACTATGAGGAGCTAATAATATCTCATTTGTTTGATACAATGCATATCGAGAAGAATGTGACTAAAACGTTATGGCGAATCATAGATGGTAGGAGGAACAAAGAAAAAATTGTCAAAATTTGTACTAACATTCAGGAAGCCAATCATGCAATGCGAAGTGTGATCCGATATTCAAATAGATCAAATGGAGTACTAGACCGAAATAACCTTCCATGGTTATTAACAGAGCAACAAAGAAATGATGTAAAAAAGTTCATTCAAGGAATTAAATTTCCCATGGATTTTGCTTCAAACATAAAAAATATCTTAACGAAGAAAGGTGAATTTGGTGGGGTAAAAACACATGATTGGAATACCTTCATTATGGTAATAATTTTGGTATACATATTTATATATATTGGCCTTATAGATATTTTTTTTTTATTTTTTTTTCTTGTCTACTTTGGTCGAAACAAATAACGATTCATTTTCTTGTTACAGTATGTTCTACCGCTATCTCTCCCAAACGACTTTGACAACAACATCAAACAAGTTATATATGATCTTGGAAAATACATGAGGTAAGACGTAGTTGTGATTTATATGGAAAATGTTCTTTCAAATTATTGTTGTACTTAATGACACATGTATTACTTGTAATGTAATGTAATATATTATATTATGTTATGTTGAAACATGTTATTTTCTTGTGTCACAATCTCATGTAGATGGTTGTCATTGAAAGAAATCCATGAAGATGATATAAAGTATTGGAAGAGAGAAATTCCTCGTCTAATGTGTGAAATGCAAAAGTATATACCTCCTACATTTTTCAATGCACAAGAACACTACCTCATACACTAAGTTGAGGAGATTGAAATTTGTGGACTTGTTCACACAAGGTCAATGTGGATGGTGGAGAGGCACTTGAAATCATTGAAGGCGTTGGTTAGACAAAGAGCACGCCCTGAGGGTTCTATGGTGGAGGGATATATGGTATATTAATCCATGGTGTATATTAGTCAGTATCTTCCTAAATTAGCAGCGCCAACTATGCATGCAGTGGATCTCATTTGGGATGTGAACTCCATCAAAAAAATTGAAGATTAGGAGCATCTGTTGGGGAAAGGTAGAATGAAAAAAATGAGAGGTAATATATTAATAATTGTGAAAATTTATATTAATAATACATATAAAGTTTTGTTTTTTGTGTATATGATCATACTCATTAATATATTAATATAATTTATTTCATAAATTATAAATATTTATAATTACCTACATATTGTACGTTATAGCTAATATTTAATATTGGTGAATTATGTTTTTTTTATTCAGTTGCTTTAGAGTAGGATGCACTGCATTTATACACTGCAAACAATCTTGACTGGATGAATGTATGGATTGAAAGATGTAAACAACATAATGGAGGTAGGTTATCATGGGAACGAATGTCTAAATTGGTTAGAGAATCTCGTCGTAACAGAGATGCCAATGTTACACAGAGGGAAATTGATCTAACATATGGTTTGAAATATGGACAAGTAAGCAAATTCACCCATTTTATTCAGTTATTTTATATTATATTAATGTGACTACATGTGTACTTTATTTTTTAGATGCTTTCGAAGTTATATAAATATATGTTAATTTATTAATTGATAATGCATCTTTTACATATCTAACATATTGCAGTTGAAACACCACAAGGCTATGTGGTGCAATGGTCGTAAATTTTGCATCAAACAATTGGATGAAACCAGGAAAACTTTTGATAGTGGGATAACTGCAGTATTTCAGGTTACTAATGTTTCCTCTAGGAGTGACAGACATCCCCGAGAATATGAAAATAGATACTATGAGTATTTAAACGATATACTTGAGTGTGACTTTAATTCCTTCAAATTAGTTATTTTCGATGCCAAATGGTATAGGTTACGAATGCATGAACGTGATGAGGAAATAGCTATTATTCAACATGCCAACGGATTTCCAATGATTAAAACAACGATGTTTGAAAGAGGAAATGATTGCTATATTTTTCCAAGCCAATGTGAACAGGTCTTTTACTCAAATGTTCCAAGTGAAAGGGATTGGTCATTTGTTGTTAGATATGATCCAGGAGGAAGTCCAATTAAGTATACTCATTTACAAGAAGAAGATGATATTGAAAATCAATAAGATGATTCAACAGATCAGACATAGATGAAAGATCATGGAGGGTCGATAGATGAAGAAGACGAAGAAGATCATGATCTAGGCGTAGGAGACAATATTGCAATTCTCGATGATGATGTCAATGAAAATATGCTCGAAAAAGAAATTGATGATGATGATGATATCATCAATCCTTTCAACATTGTTTCATAATCAGATGATGATACAGATGTCAAGTTCGATGAAGAAGATCAAGATAGAGAATAAGGATGATTACACAGATGTTGAGGTTGGATTAGGTATGTGACTATATAATATTTTAATTTGTATGAATTATTCTCTTAAAATAATTTACTTTTAATGTCATGGGTTAGTTACATGTTTTTAAGTTTTATGGGACATTTTTATATCCTAGGTTACATGTTGTTTAATTATTATTTGAAACCTAAAAATAGTTGTCAATATAGTAAAGTACGTGGTAGACTAAAAATATCATTTTTAAACACATAATTTCATGTACCTTCATTAATTTTTGTTTTTGTAGTTTCTATGCATGAATCTTAATAGGACGTTTCTTTCGATTATTTTATATTTTATAGATTGGGTTTTGGGGATCAATTGAGAGTGATGTGAGGGGGAGGGGAGGGGCCATGTGAGCTTCCACCTTCACGTGGTTGGCCTTGTTTAGTAGAGGATAAATTATTCTTGAAACCAAGAGAAGTTCTTTCATTTTTATACCATCATGATCATATAAGATTTCATCAATATTGTTACCTATTTGAATCTTCTTAGAATTGAGATTCGTTACATAGTTGTTAAAAAAAGAAAAAATAATTATGTATAGGATATTGATTTGGTCTTTGTGTGGGAAATTTTATGCCCTTAGTATGTTTTTTACAAAAATAACTAGGAACGAGGAACGAGGAACAAGGAACGAAAATTGCACGAGGACTAGACACTGACAACAGGGACCTGTGAATGGGGACAACGTTGAAATTTTTTCAAATAGTTTTTGTATGCACTGAAATTTGTCATGGATAGACTATTGGCATGCATTAACGATATGGGAGGGTTTCTGGACTCAAATTTGAGTGACACACCCACTTTATTCCATAATCAATTCATCATGTAAACCATAAGCCCTAATTTTCTTTCAAAGTACCCAATTTGGTTGACACAAGTTTTAGGATTTCGTTAGTCTTTCCTCATATTTCTTTCAGGTTCTACATTAATGTATATACAATGTATCTGCATCATAGTTGTGATGAAAAATCCCTCTATTTCGTTGATTTCTTAATCAACACCATCAAGATACTAGAGGCGGGCAACAGTGACATGTGAATGGGGCCAACGTTGAAATGTTTTCAAACTGTATCTGTATGCATTGAAATTTGACTTGGATAGACTATTCACATTCCTTAACGATATGGGAGGATTTCTAGACTCAAATTTGAATGACACATTGTTGGGCTCTAAAGATGTCTTAAAATAGCTTTAGTTTTAACATTAATTTATCAACCCGAGGATTCGTCTTTTATCTCAAGAACATCAGCAAAGTCTATGCAAATAGCTTGTAGAGGCTAAAATCGCATAGCTAAAGCAAACCTGAGTTTATCCACAATCAAGTTCCTCAAATGTTCATTTAAAGATTCTAAGATTAAGACCTTACTTAATAGAATTGAAATCTAATTGCTAACATGTTGTGAATGAAAAGGAACTAGCTACCCTGCTAAATTCATTTAACTGAAAAGAAATGATTGAATTTGAGTAAAGACTTGCAAAATTGACTATTAACTAGGACTTGAATTGTTGGAAAGTAAATAGCGAACTATTCTAATAGAAAGAAACTACAATTTTAATCTAATCATAAGGAACATCAATCATAACTGAATAGAAAGGAACAACATTTGTAACTTTAACTTAAAGGAACAAAAATTGTAACCTATTCGAAAGGAATAGATAATGCGAATCATAAGTAAAAGGAACAACGCGTATGAAAACATGAGGAACTATCAAGCAAAAAACTACAGTAATGGAAATTGGAATCAACAATCATTAACACTCGAGAGATATCTATCTTTTGTATGCAACCCATATGGAATCATTAACACACTTATGCATTCGTCTTAACTATTGTGAAAGGGAATTGAATCGTAAAACATAAATCAAACTGATACAATTACAGTTGAAACAATAGCTCCTTTAGACTAGGCCCTTGGTTCTTAGAAGACCTGCTACGAGAAACTCAGTATATAGAAATGGTGAAAACGATAAAATCTTTTATTAACTTCATAGCTAGTACATCATTCACAAAAACAACTTGTGCAGAGTAACTCTAAGTCTGAATACTTGAATGTAATTCTTAGATTGTCTTTTAGGATCTATTATCCTCTATATATACAACAATCTGAGTAAATCAATCCATCCTGAGGATCGGAAGATCCTCAGGATTTCTTTACTATTATAAATTTACAATATAGAAAACCAAATCATCTTTAAAACTGCTTTTGTGCCATAAGTCCTTAACCTCCAATGGCTCATGCATATTCAAGATATCCTTTGTTATTTCGGTTTTGACAATATTTAACCAATCCTGTAACAAAATCAAACAATTCCAACCGTATTTTAGAATTCATTCATCATGACTTCAGTAATATCACTAGAAGACATATTAATCATTTTCCATTCTATTTATCCATAATTAACATAAAATTCACTCAAGATTGTATCACAAACTGTGTGAATAAGGAGGATATTTGTACCGCCCCCGGGGGGGCAGCTCAATTGGCAAGTGTCATGAAAATGAAGTTCCATGAGGTTTCGAGTTCAATTCCCCCCGACTTACCTTGTGTGCCGCGTAAGGGGCATCGTGGGCACACCTGGAGGTTATAGTGGTAGCGGTTGGATAACACGGCCACGTGTAACGCGAGCACGTGCCCAACTAGTTGTTGATTCCTCCAGACACACAAAAAAACAAAAAACAAAAAAAAAGGAGGATATTTGTACCTTTTTCATAACCCAACACACACCCACTTTCTTCCATCATCAATTCATCATGGAAACCATAAAACCTATTTTTCATATGTTCTAGTAGATATGTTAATGATTCCAAGTTTCATATTTGTATTTGACTGAAGGTCCAACTAGCTTGCAAAGTATCAAATTG
>ML783644.1:181758-224674 GCA_009831015.1 Picea engelmannii
ATATATATATATATATATATATATATATATATATATATATAAATTAAAAAACAAAATCTCGCGTGTTATGTACTTTCTCTTTACTGGTCCAATTAGTCGCTACATGGGAATTTTAGCTCCATGTACACTTTCTCTCTATTGATTCAATCGTACATCTACAAAATAGAAAAATATTTCTTAAGTTTACCTAGGACATTTGAAAATTCCATATTAATCTGGGTTTTGAGAATATTTAATATGTGGATTTATTGTTTTTTTTATTTGGGGAAATGTCTCTTGGGATTTCTAGGGTATTATGTCAAAAGCTAAAAATAATAATTTTCCTTCAACTCTATAAGTTTTAATAGAGGCTACCTATTCAACTCTGTAAGTTTTAATGGAGGCTACCTATTCATATATGAAGGTGGAAGGAGGTGGAAATTAGATGAATATGAGGGAAATGGAGGCTACCTATTCATATATGAAGGTGGAAGGAGGTGGAAATTAGATGAATATGAGGGAATATATGTTTATTGTCCATTTTTCAAAAATCTTGTAGGTTACCAATTCATGTACTAAGGTATGCATGAGGTGGAAATGAGATGAATATGAGGGAATTTATGTTCATTTTCCATTGTTCAATATGGTTTAGCATGTTTTTTTGTTGTTGTCGGGATTTGGTGGTCCGTGCTTGTCATGGTGTAACCTAGAATTTGGTGGGTGGTGTGTTCTTGTCATGGGTTTTTTAGATGTATTATCAACTATGATATATGGTTTTGGTTATCTTGGTTGATGTGGTGCACTATGGAATTTGGTGGGTCATATGTGCACATCTCAAGGTAACTTGGAATTTTATGGGTGGTTTGTGCTTGGAGTGGATTTCTTGGTTGTCTTTGTTGTATTATTTGGTTGTGTTTGTCTCAATTGTCATGGTGCACTATGGAATTTGGTTGGTGGCATGTCCTCATTATGGGGTTTCCTAGAATTTGGCGAGTGATTTATGCTTTCCATGGGTTTCCTATAGCTGGTCTCTAATATGGTGATTGGTCATGGTTTTCTTAAAGTTCATGGTGTACTGTAGAATTTAGTGGGCCATGAATTGTGCTCATTGTGGCATAGCCTAAAATTTTGTGGGTGATCTATGTTTCCCATGGGTTTCATGGTTATGGTCTCGATTATGCTTTTTTTGTTGTGGTTGTCTTGGTGATCATGGTGCACTCTGGAATTTGGTTGTTGTTCCATGTTTTTCATTCCTCTCTTGGGTTTGGTCTTGATTATGGTGTTTTGTAGTGGTTGTCAATGTGTGGTAAAACATTTCATGGAAGAGGGTTGCTTTTCCATAGGATTGTGGGTAGTTTCATTGCTACCTCTTGCACACACTAGTAGATTGGTTGAAATTGTCGGTATTTGGCACATAGAAAGGGATGTGTTTTCCTTGTGACAGTGTTCTTCAAATTGGATTTTTCCATATGTGCTTTCTTTTTGAGTTGGTTTTTAGCACATAGAAAAGATGTGTTTTCCTTGTGAACATGTTTTTTGGTTTGGATCTATTCTTGTGTGTTTTATTTTTGTATGTGATATGGGTTTCATGTTGTTATGTCCCATGTTCAACCCCAGGTTTATTTGATTCCTAAAAAACTATGATTGTTTCCCTATAGTTTTTGGGTTTAGGATGGCCTTGTGGGAGTTGACAATGCAACACATGGGGGTTTGCAAAAATTAGAGGCATTTTGTGTTGTGTGGTTCCTCTTCCTTGAGAAACGGATGCCTAGTTGGATTATCCTAGTCCAGTATTTATATTTTTCTATACCATTTCTAGAAGTTATGTCATTACTCAAGTTCAAGTGAGAATTTTTTGTTTAGGTTCATTTTAAAGACAAAAGAGGGTAGTTTTGTGTATTTTTAATTTCAAAATTTTTCAATTAGTTTTGGAACTTGTGCCTAAGATTGTATATGTTATTTACTTGCAATAAAACTTATGTAATATGGAATTTAAATTTAAAACTTATGGAATTGAATATCACTCTTGTATACGAAATGGTTTTTACGTGTTGATTATTGCATATGGATTAAGACCCTATGCCTATTATTATAAATCTTATTTTTTTGCATTAATATTTGTGGAATTTGTGTTCGACAAAATAGGGTATTTCTACATAGATCGAACACCGTAAGAAACCACTCACACAAATAGATCAGAGATAGGTACACCAGTTTTTTATGTGGTTAAAACTCTCAAAGAGAGAAATAGTCCATGGCCCTAGCCAACACGACCACCTGAGGCAATATATTAATGCAAAAGAAAATTATTGTACATAAGAGTTTCCCACAATCAATCTTCAGTAAATGACCCTCCATACTCTTTAAATAGAGCTCATGGAGCAATCAAGTGTTAAGCCATGGATCAATATAATTGTTAGTATTATGGAGAGTATGAACCATTGGTGTCTAGAACATGTCATGGCTATCGGATTACATAACTACAGATGAATACTAATGCATACTAAAGAAACACACTTTTACCTAAAGACAAATTAGACCAAGTTGATATTAACTAACTCCTAAGTGTCTAAATATTATAGCATTCCCCCTTAATAACAACTAACAAATTCTATACACCCATTTATATATGACAATTTTTCTTCCTTTCAGAAGAGGTACAAGATACCAAGTATCATTTTTCATTAAGGAATGATGTTCTTCATTCATTATTGTGTCCAAATATGGATGGATAAAAGCTTCTACAAATCTTCTACAAATGTTTATAGATCATGAATCTCTAAAACTTGAGCCAAAATAGAGGAGGCTCACTGGAACTATGAATGTGTATGACATTGATATGTAGGATCATTGGGAAGATCACCAACTACTTCATGTGTTGAATGGACCCATATGGTAACCATAAAACATCATATGTTCCATCAACATGTCTTAAAACCCTCTAGCTCGTCATAATCCATGAAACCAAATAAGTGCCCCAACTATCCAAGGCTCGTAAAAATCACAAGGGGTAGTGAAGAAATTCACTAGTAGTACCTCTATACAAAATAAGGGGTAATCGGTACATTTCCAACTACCTACCTTTAGTCTTTTTGTTATAGCCATTCCAATGAGCTGGTGAGAGTAATAGCCATACCAATGAATTCTCATTTTAAAGTATCTCTTTCAACACCAAAAACTTATGACACAAGGATGGAGTCCACATGCCATTCACACAATGCCTTTTTCAATGATATATTTTAGCCTCTTACCATATGAATTTATCAAGCATGGAAAAATATGTTCCACTGTCTCATTATCGTCTAAAGGAAGATTGACTAAACCTTGTTTAAACCTATAAATCATTCCAATCTTAAATCATTGTTCCATCATGGTTACATGACATTTTCTTGGGATATGGAACCCCAACACTACATAGTGGACCAATGTGCCTAATAATCTGGTTATTATTATTATCATGGTAGGATCATAGAAGGCTTCAATTTACATCCAAAATTTCAAGATTGCAAAATGGACCTAAAACATATCCTAAACTTTGATTTAGATACTTATCATAGTTTCACAGCTAATAACTCCCAACAAGCAACAGAGTTTCCAATAACCATTAATCATTCATGGAGTATACTTCATTATCATCCACAAGCAATCTTTTGAACTCATTTTTTCCTGAAAGAGAATACATTTCTATATTTTCTCACCTTCACAGGCCTAGAATCAATACAAAGCCATTCTTAGTATCGCATGTTTGCATCAGGCATGTCAAATTCCAATAGGTAATGAGATATCCCCAAATTGAGTAGTGATGGCATTCAATCTACCATTTGGACCCCTAAAAATGGAAATATTTGGTGCATCTTCATTTGGTTTAATGCCTTCATCAAACCTCAAAAAAGTTGATATTTCTGACACCAATACTTGATAATATCAATACTCATTTCTCCCACCATTCCAGGCAAAACAAGTTTCTTCAGAGGATCTTCATCCTTATTTTTACGTTACAACCTTCGTAGCCTGGCTCTCTTCTTCTTTTTCTGTCGGTTGCACTATTGTTAACCATCTCCATAACTAACTTATTCTTCAACTTGGATTGAACAAAACTAATATTTGTATAGTTCTACTCTTGGCTTGAACAAAAATAATATTTGTATAGTTCTACTCTTGTATTGAACAAAACTAATATTTGTATAGTTCTACTCTTGGCTTGAACACAACTAATATTTTTATAGTTCTACTCTTGTATTGAACAAAGCTAATACTTTTATAGTTCTACTCTTGGATTTCCTTAGACATATTGCCAACTAAAGCACCCAAGATTTGCAACACACATACTGATGGTTGGATTTCTTACTCCATAGCATTGACCCTCATATTCAATGGACATTTCTTATAATAATTCTAATTTGCACAAATCCAACAAATAACAACCTTAATGCTATTTTTTTCTTAGATCCATATTTATCATGTCCTTAGTGTTTTAACATTTTTAATATGTCCTTAATATGTCCAAAATCAAGAGGGGTATCACATTAAATTAGGTGGTTGACCACTAATATTGGTAATTGCACCCTAGTCTAATTGTGCATCCAAAACTAAAGATATAAATTTTTATTTAGAACTTTGAATATGATGATGGAATACTAACTAACAACACATGCACATGCAACTGAAGGTACAACCAAACAGGTACCTGTCAGATATTTCTTCCTCGAGTGAGGAAAGATTAGGACAAATAGAGGCCAGAAATGAGACTGCATCTAGTAGATATGATAAGCAAAGAAGGACCAGAGGTGAAAAAGTCAGAATAAAATTTTGTAGACGCATGAAATTTTTTCTTACCAAAGGAGGATCATGCTCTTATGATGACGAGAGCATAGGAGACATAGATGTTCCACTCAAGTATAAGCATATGGTGAAACAATGGGTACCTAAGGAAATACCTCCTATATATGTTGACTTCGTTGTCAACAATAAGACATATCACATTGCACGATCCTCCATGCATGGCTTGGGGATATTTTACATGGATGGAATAATTGTAAAATACAATACAGTAACTGAATTGATGGACTATGTCGGACCATGTTGCAATTATAATGATTGGATGTGGCTAGTCCGGTACATGCAAAGTATGCTGAGATATTCACCCGCTGCAAATTATATACAACTAATAAACAAGGATAAAAATAATGGAGCGACAATCTATATTGATGGAAGGCCTAAATCTTATGACAATATCGCAGGGTTTATAAGCAACACACGACCCAGGACAACAAACAAACAACTGAATTGCATATATGAGGGACGTGAAAAGAATCGGGTAGTCCTGTGCGCAATAAAAAAGATAGCTCCCAGGGAAGATTTATTAGTGGATTACCATTTGAATCGAATAGAAACATTAACTAATAGTGTGCAGGTTCTTATGAAACACCTCTTTAAGAAACCTCTACTTATTACATTATATTTTTTTATTATCTTTAACATTGTTGTAAATATTATCTTTGACATTGTTTTTTTTGTTATCATTAACAATTTTTTAAATATTTGGGGGTTCTAATTATATTATAATGTGGCAAGATGACCGTTGGAAAGGACCAGCCGCAAAACATGTAAATGATTATCAATTTACACTTTCATTTTACATTGTTTTTATTATTTTCTTATATAATTTTATTAAAATAACATTGTTTTGTTGAAATTATATGTAGTCTGCGGGCCATGTGGATCATGATTATGCCGATGAGGGGGGGGTTTATTCATGCACTGATCTGATGCTCTTATTAAAAAAAAAGATCATTAAATCTAACAAGGATATTGTTATCTTGTTAGATAGTCCAGAACAAACTCCTGAGGTCAAAGAAAAGATCAAGCTCCTTATGTCACAACTTAACACATATAAGGTAATAACCATAATTTAAAGTGTTTTTTTTAATGCATTCATATATTCAATTATGATACTTTGTTCTTTAAATTTTACATTATCTCATGAAAAAACATTTTCTTTTTTATAAAGGAATTTTTGGAGCCTGTTCAGCCCGGTGTTGGTAGTAGTGGCGCTACAGAGACGCTACCGAGTCTTGATGTGGGTGGTCATACAACTTCTTAGAGCACTATTTATTTCTCCATCTTCCACACCTAATTTAGATAGGAGCCATGCCATGCACCACCAAGCATCCACACCTCGATCAGAGAAATAACCTTCTAGCAGATTTAACCATTTATCTAGGGCATCTGCATCTATTTGACCTTCAAATATTGGAATATTAAAATTAACCTGTACCTTGAAAGGCAAGGTGCCTCCAAAGTGGTCGCTTGATGAAGATGCGCCTGATGCTATCGATAGGCGTTGAAGGATGTGGGAAAAATCCTCCATCATTTCGTCCCTCTATCGCGTGAGAGCTTGCTCAAGCAACATACTAATAGGATTGTCTGCTCCATCATTTTTATTTTCTTCTGCCATTGAGGGTTTCTTGGCTGTGCGAGAGAGATTTTCCTCAAGAGAGACAAGCTCGAGACCCAACTTGCTATACTCATACCTTGTCGGGGACATGCACTGAAAACGATCAAGAGTAGCCTGCTTTGATACCACTGATCCAGATTATTTTTGGCACGAAATGAGAGAGGAGATATAACATAGAAATATTCAGAGATATTGCAAGAGAGACAACAATATAATAGAGATATAGCAGAAATATAACAAGAGTCACAGATATACAGTAATACACAATTTCTATTAATGAAATAAATGTACAGAGACTGTAAAAGTACAGAGTGAAAGACTCGCTAGAATGGTGGTAGCTTATCTCTGAGAAGAGATGTGACGGCTACTCGCATCTGTGAGAAGATGATTACAATGAGGTTCTAAGGGAATTTTTAACATAAGTAAAATCCAAAACCCTAACCCTGGAAGATGAAAAGCCAAAAGGTTTGTGGGCCCCGATGGGGGTAGTTGATATGTCAACTTCCCAGGGGCGTAACTTTTTCATATGATCTCCGTTTGGGGCGCTCAATAGCTCGTTGGAAAGATCTATTCGAGAACTACAACTTTTGGGTGAGAAACATTGATATATGATCCATGTTGGTCCCCGTTTTCTCAAAAAACATCGTTTAGGGCCTCAAAATGGCCCCAGAAGTTAAAAACTACTAAAAATAGTAAATTACCAAAATTGCCAGAAACATGTTTTGGGCCAGTTGGAGAAGGTGGGTGGCCACCGATATCCACCTGGATCAATCCTCCCTCCTTAGGAAGCAATGGTCTCCATTGCATTGAATTCCCGGGGGAAAGGGAAAAGCGATTGCTGAATCTGAATCTTGGTGATCTGCTTGCCTTGTTGGAGAAGTTGCGTTGCTTAGCTTGTTGAAGGCTATCATGAACCTTTGGCTGGAAGGTTTGGACCCTTTTAACAAATCTGGCTATTTTAGATGACTATGTGCAGAAGGAATCTGTGTGCTTTGCTACAACCTTGTCGACCTGCTTCTAGTAGATAGAAGGTGCTTGGGCCGAGGCTGTAGTGGTTGCAGTATCCTTTTGTTCCCCTTTTGAACATATTGTTGAGAAGATGAATTTTGTAGTATGAGATACTACCTTGCGATACTGTTTAGGTGGGACAATAGTTGGAACTACCTCTGGTATCCTGTAGAGATGACCCCCAAGAGTAATAATGACACTACGGGGTCGAGACTCATAGATAGCATGGTGTTTCCACATATATGGTTGGCCCAAGAGAACATCACAAACATCCAGTGGGGAAACATCGCATAATACCTCATCTTTGAAGGGTTGGATGCCGTATGACAATCAACACTGCTAGCTGATACGAATATCTCGTCCTTGGCGAAGCCACCCGATGTTGTATGGTTGCGGGTGTGATGTTGTCGACAATCCCAACTGTTTGACAACCTCTGCTGAGATGAGGTTCTTCTGGCTTTTTCTATCAACAATAAAATGCAGTGGGGTCCCCTTCACCCACATATGTGAATGAAAAATGTGCTCCCCCTCTTCTAGATCTGTTGGTTCTTCTGGTTGAATTGCTTCGATCGCGACAACAGTAGTGGGGTCTGCGTTGATGATCTGTCTTTTACCAGTATTTTCAAAATCAGATTCTGAATCAGGGTTCGGCTCCTTGTATTTGATCTCGGCCACCAATGACTGTTTTGAGCGACATTCATTGGTGTTGTGCCAGGGGCTTTTGTGGAAATCGCACCATTTTTCGGTGTCCTTCTTTGTCTTCCCGTGACCCTTCTTTTCCTGTGGCTTGGACTGGTTTTCGGGGGACTATTTGTTAGGGATTTCTTTGTCATACTTTGGTTGTTGTGGATTTGCAGACCCGAAATCCCATTTTTTCTGGTGCTTAAATTTCTGCTCGATTTTAACAGCATATCGATAGGCAACACTGAGTGATGAGATGTCCAGAAAATCCATTTTAGTTTGGATGTATCTGTGTAGAGCCCCACGGTATTTCAGAACCAAATGTCGTTCGGAGTCTTTGATACCCATGTTGGTGCGCAAGGTATGGAAGCTATTGGTGAACTCCGAAACTGATTGGCCCCTCTCTTTCCGCAGTGTGGTCCATCTCATGTACTAGTCCTCATAGTTTCCAACAGGGTAATACTGTTCCCTTACCGCATCCACAAAAAAATCCCAAGTGGGCTCGGCCCCATATATTCCAGACTCCTCTATGGAATTCTGCTCCCAGTAAGTTTCCCACCAATGTTGAGATGGGGGAGAGCCTTAAGGAGTGCGAAGGTGATCTTTTCCTTGTCAGAAAAATTATGAACAGAGAAATAACCTTCTAGCATATTTAACAATTTATCTAGGGCATCTGCAACTATTTGACCTTCAAATACTGGAATATCAAAATTAACCTGTACCTTGAAAGGTGAGGTGCCTCCAAAGTGGCTGCTTGATGAAGATGCACCTAATGCTATCTGTAGGCGTTGAAGGATGTGGAAAAAATTCTCCATCATTTCATCCCTCTGTCGCGTGAGAGCTTGCTCAAGCAACATACTGATAGGATCGTCTGCTCCATCCTTTTTCTTTTCTTCCACCATTGAGGGTTTCTTGGGTGTGCGAGAAAGATTGTCCTCAAGAGAGACAAGCTCGCGACCCAACTTGCTATACTCAGACCTCGTCGGGGGCATGCACTGAAAACGATCAAGAGTAGCCTGCTATGATACCACTGATTCAGATTATTTTCGGCACGAAATGAGAGAGCAGATATAACACAGAAATATTCAGAGATATTGCAAGAGAGACAAAAATATAATAGAGATATAGCAGAAATATAACAAGAGTCACAGATATACAGTAATACATGATTTCTATTAATGAAATAAATGTACAGAGACTGTAAAAGTACAGAGTCAAAGACTCGCTAGAATGGTGGTAGCTTATCTCTGAGAAGAGATGTGACAACTACTCGCATCCATGAGAAGATGATTACAATGAGGCTCTAAGGGCCTTTTTGACATAATTAAAATCCAAAACCATAACCCTGGAAGATGAAAAGCCAAAAGGTTTGTGGGCCCCGATGGGGGTAGTTGATACGTCAACTTCCCAGGGGCGTAACTTTTGTATACGATCTCTGTTTGGGGCACTCAATAGCTCGTTGGAAAGATATATCCAAGAACTACAAATTTTGGGTGAGAAACATCGATCTATAATGCATGTTGCTCCCCGTTTTCTCAAAAAACATCGTTTAGGGCCTCAAAATGGCCCTGGAAGTTAAAAACTGCTAAAAATAGTAAATTACTAAAATTGCCAGAAACATGTTTTGGGCCAGTTGGAGAAGGTGGGTGGCCACCGATATCCACCTGGATCAAGATATGGTAGCAGAGATGAGGATCATAGTGATGTGGTTGAGATGATTGCATTTCCTGGAGCTAGACATGTGACAAGCACGGGGACCCTTCCGTGCACATTTTTGGCCGATGATAATGGACTTCCATTAAAAGTATCAAGACTCCCAGATAATTTTAATTCATATTTTAATCGTTTAATGTTTTCCTCATACAAAAATCATCTAGATTATTAATTTTAAATTAATGATCACATATTTTTGTGTACTATAGGAAACGGCCTTTTTTATAGGCACCTAGAGAGAAAGACCTTGTCGATTTTTGGGGAAACCTTACGTATGAGGTGGAATTGCTAGAATTCCAACCTCAAAAAGGAACTTATGTATTATCTTGAAGGCCTCTTTGGAGAAGACACATTCAATAAAAAAGCGGTCACATCTGCATCGGGTGAATATTTAAAATATACGCGGGATGTTTATAGACAAAGATTGGCAGGAAATCCTAGGTATGAGCATCCTCCCTCAATTCCAAAGAGGGAGTGGAATGCGATCATTGATGATGTAAAAGAGAAGATTTTGAAAAAATCAGGGGAACAAATAACTGGTACACCAAGGTAAATTACAATTTTTTTAATTTAATAACATCTTTATTTTTCTTTAGATCTAAATAAAAGTGTGGTTATATATAACATAATTGAAAATTTTGATGATAGGTTGCATGAAACTTTGAAGGAAACCAAATCAAGGATTTCCAAACATGGCCAACTCAAGCTAGGAAGGGCGGCTACTCGAGGTTACAGTCATGAATCGTAAGTACCCAAACATCTTAAGAATATTATTTGTATCACCTTACAACTTTAAGGTAATTGCAGCCAAAAACATTAAAAAACCATACCCTTATGCAATGCAGGGTGATGACATCAGAACTGAAACCATGAAGGAAGACATCCAACTTGGTTGCAAGTACAGTTATAAAGTCATGGTTGATCATAGGAAAAGAATGGGGCAGACCCCAAGATCCAATTTGCGAGATAAGGTAAATAAAAATCAGTCCACAATAACCTTTCGTTACTTATAAAATATGTAAATGTTTGATATCATCTATAATTTAGTGTCTTACCTTGTTTTAATCAGGGGAACAACACTATCAATGAAACCATTAGTATTGGACAACAAAGCGTTGATAGTTCAACACAGCCGGAAGATCATGGTGCTCCCCAACAACCCCATTTCAGTGAGGTGCAACCCCAAGATGTTCATGTGACTTAGGCCCATGACGGTAAAATGTCTATATATTAGTCATATACTTAATAATTTTGCACTTATAAATTTTGACATTTAAATGGAAGAGAATTTCATAGATGATCCTCCTCGACCTAAAGATCAGGTGAATAGGTCGGCAACCATTCCATCGGTGCCAACTAGAGGACCAGGTAAATAATTACATTGCTGAGTTTTTTTTTAATATTAATGAACTACTTCAATGATATTTAAAAATTGGCCATATAAATTTAATATTTTTTATTTTTTTAGGCGATTGCCCCTCACAGCAGCATCCCCGCCATGGGTACAAGACCAGGCGTACTCGGTGTGAAAGGACTGAAACAACATCAACTGCTGAAGAGCACCCAGTAAATGAAGACATGGAGATGGATGAATTTCTTAAGAACTGGAAAGCACAAAAGAAGACTAAAAGAAATTCATGATTTCATGTAATAATTTTATAAGACAGTTAGATGTACATTATATAGCTGAACATGTAATTATGTATATAATGCATTGACATTATGGGTACTTTTTCATCTGATAATATACACAAGGCTATTTCCATGGCTTGTATATATCTGTGAATGTAATTTTGTTATACACTTAATGATAATTTCATCTTCTCTTATAAGACTTGGTATATATTGATTCAATACTCCTTGATTCAAGACGTGAGAATGAGAGTAAACATGGTGCCTTGTGCTTGGGCTATGGAGTCTAGGCAACGAATAGAACTTGAATATGCAATATGAGACTTCCAAAATCTTGTGACATGATATATGAAAATTTGAAAGTCTTGTGACATGTGACATGTGGCAAGCATCTTTTTCCAAGCAATGTGCAAACTTTAAACTTGGTGCAACATGCAAAAAGAAATTTTTGGGAAGATGCAAAAGTAAGTTTTAAGGATTAAACATGAGGGGTTGGAAATGGCCATGTCAATCATTTTACAATATTTTTTCAGAGCATTACCCTTCTTTTCATTGTGTCATGGACATGGTGTTGCTACTCAACATTGCCTCAAAGCCTACTTATTCATTCCTCTATGATATGTACAATGATGTTGAACCTTCCACAAATCATTGCAAGTAGAAACATACGCCAACGACAGGAACCCAAGGATTTCAATTTTAAGGTCTTGTGATTCCACAAGGTGGGATACAAAGAGGAATTGTTTCCATGCATAAACATGCTAAATACCTTGATTGAGAATGCATATGTAACAAGTTGAACATTGAAATCATAGAGCGATGACATAATCGAGAAATATGGCTTTGATACTCTTCAAAGGATGTATGAGTTCTCACCTCCCACAATGTCAGTAAGTTGTTGGTGGTTGATTTTTTTTATCAAAATGCATGATGTTTATAACATTGTGAAGGCATGGTGGTTTTTATTTAATCCATTCCAAACTACCACAAGTAATATACACCTAATAAAAAAATTGCAAATGGAACTTCAAGCCTTAGCAATTCTCTTGAACCTCTTGTATGGTAGACGATGCACTAGATACATATGATTAAGATGGATTTTGATTATGCATGGAGTGCTCACGTGTGGGATGATATTTTATTAGGTAGACTTCATATCTAATCTTCTTGCACAATGTATTCCAAAGGCTAAAACTCCCTTAGATAGTGGTGCACTTGAGTTTTACATGGCGTCTTATCTTATGTATTGTGTATGTGTGAGCTAAGAGTTATTGTGTTTCAAGCCCACCTAGTATCCTTCCTTTGCACTTGTACATGATTATTTCCAAGGCTTGTGGATAATCCATGCATAAGTACTCCATTATATTTGACTTTGTTTTGGCTCCCTTGTATGAAAGAATCTATGGTGAGAAGTTGTTATTCTTTTCACCATAGTCCATGGTTAGTATTAGTATGGCATAATCACAATACAAGTTACTTATCCTTACTTAACTTGGTTAAGGTTTAATGATTACGGAATAAGTGTGAGTCATATATCTTGTTATAAGCACAAGTAGCCTTATCTATCCCATCACTAAGCTCTACATGTTTGATTAGTGTATTGCTTATAGTTACCTTAGAAAGTAGTTTACAAGGTGTATAACATTATGTAAGTACTTATGGTGATTTGAGTGTAATAATCACATTCCAATAAGATGACCTAGTAAATTTATACTATTATCCATAACTAGTAGTGATACTATTGTAGTATAAAAAAACTGTATTTAGCTGAGCAATGACATGGTAAAGTAAGATGGTATATACAATAAGTTGATTCTCATTATGTAGATTACATTGCATTGATTTTACACATTGACAAAATATTATATCGTTCTTATTGGTTTAGCTATTACTTATGGAAACTAACATAGGTTAATCACACATACTACTTACTATTCATAGGGATTAGCATATCTATGTTGAAAGTTGTTCATCTTTATCCTATTTCTTTGATTTGACTTTTATTGAACTCTCTACTCTCATTGAATCCTGAACTTAATACTCATGATATATTTGATAGAATATTGCTATAGGTATGTAGTGTACGTACTATTAAATATATACACTGCATGTTCTCTGATCCTTACTCATCAATTACATATCATATCTTATGCCATTACTTATCTTGAATATGTGATTTCTCTTATTCATACCCCATTGATGAGTATCTCGTCATACAATTGCCTTTATTTCCATAGGTCCTCTTGCAATCTATAACCATAACTAACTCAATTTGCGTATATACTAGATACAACAACTAACTTAGTAGTATGGTCATTACTTTGTCAACTAGTCATGGATTATACCATGTATCTTCCATAATCAATACACCGACATCGAGAGTGCATACCCAAATTTGCACTGGTGTAAATACCCCATATCTAGAGTGCATATCTATACAAGTTTTTGTAGACATATTTCAGGTATACAATGGGGAATGCTGGAAAATCTTGTTAATATTTTTTGAGAATATTTTATAAATAGGCACTACAATAATTTAGTTTATTTTTGCAAAGAGGAAGTATTTTTTCAAATTGTTCTATTTTATTTTTGTTTCAGCCTTACTTCTTGGCCTTAGAATGTGGTGATCAATTGCTATACTAGTATTTCCTCTGTCAATGGTTTCATTCCATTATTTTATATTTTTTAGGGTTGAATACTTTGTACAATTGACCAGAGATGCGATGTGCACACCTCTTCCATAAATTTACTAGATTCAGTTCTCATGAACTTCTAGTGGTTGTTATGACATATTCTAACTAGAATCTCTATCATTATTTGAAATGAACATTTTTCAACTCATACAACTAGCTATAAAAATTACTCACTATATTGAACTCAACTGTCCACTTATTTTTAATCAACTATATGGTCCCTGGCATTATTATTTTCCATACTTAGAACAGATAGACAATAACATTCTACTAGTATGGAAATACAATAATAATGATCGATAAATGGTATTAATGTCACAAGAGGCTTACTAACAAAAGTGGTTGCTTCTGCACAAGGAGAACTCATACATTTATTAGATATTTGTATTCTTATTAGTTACAACAATTGAAATTTCTAAAAACATTTTCCTTACATAAAATATATTAGAGATTATTAATAATCCTAAAGTATAAAACTATAGACAATGTTGTATGCGCGATGGATTAAGAGGATTTTTTTCATATGACATTAGGATAGATGTGTGAAGTGAATGTTGTAAAAACCTTATCTACATGTATCATATATATTCATGTACATGTTAATTATTTGTTATTAAAGATACTTGCACATGAATTCTATAGGTGTTGCGGGTGGTACGAATTCCAAAAAGACTATTGTTTGTAACATGATAATTCAACAACTTCATGATCGTCACGTCATTATTGTTCATCAAGTAAGTTTCATATTTCTTTCGATTTTTTGACCAAAATCTAGTTTTTCTGTTTATGGAAATGTGGGAGATATATTATGTGCCTAGTTTCCTTACTGCTTGATGTTTGATAGAAGATATGCTTGTTGACCTCTTGATAACTTCTGATGATTTGACATAAACATTCTTTCTTTTTCTATCCATATAGTCAATACAATTGTTTCCATATGTGGTTTGGTGTTGATGCTTCCATTTCTATGATGTCAAAGTACCCAAGAAAGGTAGATGACAATACTTGTCATTCATCAATTTGTTGAAAGATATTCATGGCATATGTTTAATATATAATACCTTATAGAAACAATGAATATTCAGAACACATGGTGACAACAACTGGGAGACTTTGAAATGATATCCTATACCTTCATGGTATTTTTAAGAGATATGGGGGAAGCATGATAACTTCGATGGGGGGAAAAGGAATGACAATCATTTTTTCAAGATATTAATTTTATTCATATGAAGTATACTCACAGGTGATTGATGGGGCAAGACATGGAGCCCTTTAAGGCTCATTGACCAAATATGTAAACTTTTTTTTACATATGTCTTATAATGGATATTATTACACATTTTTTTTTTTTTGGAAGTGGTTCTAGAAGCACACATTGAGGTTGAGGGTTTCATTGCATAACACAAAATTCCTTTGAATTAGGTGCCAGGTTTGAGGGGTAGCTTTTTCACCAAAATTGTTCAAGTCTTCAACTCATATTCATCTCTTTGGGACTCATACCATTTGAGTGTGGAAAACCACAACAAGAATGGAAACATGGTGGATGGCTTACTACTCCATCGACCTTACCAATGAACCAAGGCCCCCCTAGTGAATCCATTGCTATTTTTATGCCAACATTATGTGTTTCCTGCTGATGCTTGAATGTCAATTGTGGATGTTTATTTGTAATTCCTATTGCACACACACATAAATTAAAATAAGCAATGTGTTTTAAGAACCAAACCTTGGAAGAGTCACTAACCAATTTTAGAGTTCATGTTGATTAATTTTGGAACCAAAGCATTAGTTTCCAAACCTACAACATTGGAAAGTTGTGAGAAACATATTGATGGTTTGGAAATACAAAAATTATCTACTATTGGAGAAGAACCCTTAAAGGTTGAATTACTAGGTTATCGAATATCGAGGAGCATTATGATGTAATTCCCATGTGAAACAAGGAGGAAATCATTTCTAAAAAAAATTCAATATATTGAATGATAGGTTCATCAACTATAGAGTAATTTCATAGGCTCACAATGTTTTGTGTGAAAGAAAAAAATATTTAGTTAATTCAATGATGTCTAATATAAGCATGGTTCATCCTTGTGAGAGAGAATATAATATCTATCCCAAGTGTATGGGTAAATCCCCTAAGCGTCAATTCTATTAGAAACAACACTTCAATTGGCCAACAATTGATATTGGGTGTAGCCAATCCTTTCAAAATAAATGCCAAGGTGGAAACCATATTTAATAGCAGACTTGATGCAAATAAATTGAACAATTGGCTTAGATATATGATTTCCTTCTTTGAGATGCAAGGGTACATACACTTTCACAAAATCACTTTATGTTGACAACCTTGAGGTTCTGTAAGCACAAACATGTGTAAGATCACCATTGAAGATGACTTTGGTAATAGAAAGGGTAGAAAGGGACAATGAATACTTCCATTTTTCTTTTCCGCCATGTGAATTTTGTAATTTGCGCCCTAGTTTCCATTTCTTACTTCTGGGGCATGAATTAGTTATTGGGAAAAAGTTTCCATTATGTATTTATACACATGATGCCACATTTTCTAATTAAATGTACATTTCACATCTATCATATTTTTGTGGCCTATTGGACCACTAACTCTGCAACTAGAAAGACAAAAAAAGCGGAACCTGGGGGGTTCAGTCCATTGCTGGGGTTGGATTTCCATGAATAGTGTATGCTTGGGTGAGCTATTGGCTGCACATCAGACATCTAGTATTTCATGGAGCATCGAGAGCACCTCGAAAAAGATTTTCATTCTTTGGTTGATGACATTATGAGAGTGTACATGATCCTCCTTCTTTTTCCTGATCTCGAAGAGGATTTGGAGGTGCTCCTCTACAATATGGTTGGAAATGTGGTGAGGATAATCCTCCTCCTCCTTGCCAATCACTTTGTCTGCCTCTGCATTGAAATCCCTTCCTATACCTGTAAGGTTGTCCAACTGCCAACTTGGAGGAATTTTCTCCTCCACCTTGCAGCTCCCATCTCCATAGTACTTGTCTCCTAGCCTGATCTGAGGTAAGTTAGATTCTGAAGAAAGAGGTCTTAGTATGGCATAATCAAAATACAAGTTACATATCCTTACTTATCTTGGTTAAGGTTTAATGATTACAGAATAAGTGTGAGTCATATATCTTGTTATAAACACTAGTAGCCTTATCTATCCCATCACTAAGCTCTACATGTTTGATTAGTGTATTTCTTGTAGCTACCTTAGAAAGTAGTTTACAAGGTGTATAACATTATGTAAGTACTTATGGTGATTTGAGTGTAATAATCACATTCCAATAAGAGGAACTAGTAAATTTATACTATTATCCATAACTAGTATTGACACTATTGTAGTATAAAAACACTATATTCAGCTGAGAAATGACATGGTAAAGTAATATGGTGTATACAATAAGTTGATTCTCACTATGTAGATTACATTGCACTGATTTCACACATTGACGAAATATTATATCATGCTTATTGGTTTAGCTATTACTTATGGAAACTAACATAGGTTAATCACACATACTACTTACTATTCATAGGGATTAGCTTATCTATGTTGAAAGTTGTTCATCTTTATCCTATTTCTTTGATTTGACTTGTATTGAACTCTCTACTCTCATTGAATCCTGAGATTAATACTCATGATATATTTGATACAACATTGTTATAGGTATGTAGTGTACGTACTATTAAATCTCTACACTACATGTTCTTTGATCCTTAATCATCAATTACATATCATATCTTATGCCATTAATTATATTGAATATGTGATTTCTCTTATTCATACCCCATTGATGAGTATCTCGTCATACGATTTCATTTACTTCCATATGTCGTATTGCAATCTATAACCATAACTGACTCAATTTGGGTATATACTAGATAAAACAACTAACTTAGTAGTATGTTCATTACTTTTTCAACCATTCATTGAGTATACCATGTATCTTCCATAATCAATACACCCATATCGAGAGTGTATACCCATATTTGCACTGGTGTAAATACCCCATATCTAGAGTGCATATCTATACAAGTTTTTGTAGAAATATTTCAGGTATACAACGAGGAATGTTGGAAAATCTTGTTAATATTTTTTGAGAATATTGTTTAAATAGGAACTACAATAATTTAGTTTATTTTTGCAAAGAGGAAGTATTTTTTGCTAGTAGGTTTTGGTGTTTGCTAGTATATTGATGATGTCTTAGTGATTCTTTTATCATTGTCATTAGAAACATTTAAGGGTGGGGTTACTAATATTAAATGACTTCATTTATACATGAACTAGGTTATAGTCATATAATGACGATGATAGTTAAGATGATCATGATGGAAATGCCCCCCTCTTAAATTAAATACAATATTTTGCATGTTTGGAACTCTTAAGTGGTTATGGTACCTTAGACAAGTTCAATTTTCATTTTCATTTATAATTAAATGAAAATGAAAATTGAACTTGTCTAAGGTACCATAACCACCTAAGAGTTCCAAACATTCAAAATATTGTATTTAATTTAAGAGGGACATTTCCATCATGATCATATTAACTATCATCGTCATTATATGACTATAACCTAGTTCATGTATAAATGAAGTCATTTAATATTAGTAACCCCACCCTAAAAATTTTCTAATGTCAATGATAAAAGAACCAATAAGACATCATCAATATACTATAAAACACCAAAACCTACTTGGCATAAATCCCAATAAACCCTTAATTTTAAAGATTCCCACAAGATTGCTCAAAAATAAAATTTTATTTATTTTGCCCATAAATAACTTTTTTTAAATAAATAGTTGTCGTCGCAATTGCGACGACAACAAAATTTTTGCGACAAAATTGCTATATAAAGCAAGAAGTTTGCTTGTCACTATATACCATGAGGGAGTCGTAATTGCGACAACAAAAAAAATCATGCCATGAATTTGCTATTTCAACCACGAAAAGTTGTCGTCTCAATTGCGGCACACTCTAGAATTTTTGCGATGAATTTGTTGTATAAACCACAGAAAGTTGTCATCACAATTGTGACGCACTATAGGAATATTTCGATAAATTTTCTATATAAACCACGGAATTTGTTCACTGCTATATACCTTGTGGGCGTCGCAATTGCGACGACACTAAAAACCATGCGACAAATTTTCTATATAAACAATGAAAAGTTGTCGTCACAATTGCAATGCACAATAGTAATTATGCGACGAAGATGCTATATTAATCATGAAAAGTTGTCGATGCATTATACCATGTGGTTTCTGCAATAGCGACGAACAATTAGTTTTACTTAGTTTGCCTATATTTTCGTATTGGCGACAATATTTCTCTTTTTGTCACAATTGTGAGCAGTTTCCTACGGTCGTCGCTCTTGCGACATTAATTCAAGTTCGTCGAAATTTATATGTCACATGAAAAGACGTTTGAGAGACTCAAGATTCGTCACAATATCCACGACATAGCATCGCAAGAGCATCGAAATAGTCGTCGCAAAATGACCCAAATTTGCAAGTGATATGTTGATTTTGGAATGATTGGAGTTGCTAATATAAAGAAGTGTTTGGGACCTACATTTTCTTTCTATTCTAATATGATATGATGTGCATGGATCTATAGTTATGTCACACAATTGCTTATTTATTGAATGATCAAGTATTCAACTGTTGTTTATGAATGTCTTTGGGATCTATTTCATGTCTCTAATTAATGTTAATGTAAATATTATGTTGTGTTCTTTCTAACTCACGTCATCTTCCAAGTCTGGGTCATGCCCGCGGTGAGACTTCCTTCCCTTACAGAAGGATGAATATGATGACACACCTAGATTACAATGATGTTTTTTGTTGGAAACCTTAGAGAATCCTAGTCTGAATATTGCACCAACAAATGGTTCTTTTGCCGAGACCTGAGCTTTAAAATGAGTTTTAGAGAATGCCTCATCAGATTTACAAATATTATATTGAGAATTGGTGGGAAAGAAGGTCCAACGCATTCATATAGAAAGAAGTGGAGTTGAGACACAAGAGCTTTAGGGTTGTTCAAAGAACGATGTTATATTCAAAGCCTACTAGTGACCAGTACAAAATCTTTTGGATTAGGTTCCCAAAAGAGGTATTTCAGTGGTTAGATCTCTTGCAAGAAGTATTAGAATACAAAGATCGAGTCAAAAGGAAATATAACTAGACTCTTGAGGGTTTAGCGGATATTCACCATTTAGATCATCTGATCTCTCGTGCTATGGATTTTTGGGTGCAAAATTTTCAAGAGGTTTATATTATCGAATTTGCTGCAGATAATCATCAAGCCTTCTCAAAGGCCAAAGTAGTATTTAAAGAGGGAGTTAGAGAAAGAATGTTGTTGAAAATCCCATTGTGGATCAAGGTTTTATTAGTGGATCAAGATTTTACCACAAATGAATGAGACCCCCTAGATCAAATAATTTCACTTCGGAGGTAAAGGAACCAGCCATGAATCACTCATTCCCCTAGTGCCATCCATAAATTTGGTAATTTATACAACAAATATTTCTGTCAATTCTATTATTCTAATTCTTCAAGTCCATAAAGTACAAGTAGTAGTAGTAGTAGTGTAAGTGTAGCCATTTTTTTATTTGTATCACAACTAGGACCATCATGGTTCATTCTGGTAGGTTTTTTGAATCCCACAATGGTGAATCAACATGCAGGATCTCTCACCCTATACCCTGAATTTTTGGGTATGGGTGATGAATACATTGAACAACATTGGTTTTTATGTGTTATAACACAAAATTCCACACTCATGATTTTGTTCCATGGCCTAACCATTTCCTAATGCTTGCTAGAATTTTCCCCAAAGGTACTTCTCAAAATCATTTAAAAAACATGATTTAAGAGCATATCCACAGGTTCCCCTAGTGAAACACATGGAAATGCTCTTAAAGCATATTTTTTAGATGATTTTGAGAGGTACATTTGGAGAAAATTCTAGCAAGCATTGGGAAAGGGTTAGGTCGTGGCACAAAAGCATGAGTGTGGTGTTTTGTGCTATAACACTATGTGAAGCCATATGGCAGTCTCACATAACTATGGATGTGAATAAGTTAGTACATTAAGGTTGGGCCTTGAAATGGTACATGAAGGAAATCGAAATAGGGGCTCAAGGGAAAGCCTGCATGCTCTCTTAGGTGAAGCAGATATTTATAGTAGAATTATGGTTGCCTCAATCAGAACAAAAACCTCTCTTCGTGTTGTGGGAGATAAAGAAAAGGGATGTTGAGTCTACTCAAGATTAAAACCAAAGGTTTAAATATGTGATAGGAAAATTGGCGAATTCTATCCATGAGGATCATTAGAGAGAATGGTTTATTCATGGGTTTTTACCTTTTCCAAATATCCATATAAATCAACAAAGGATAGCTACGTTGGGAGAGGCAATGGAGCAAACAATTAATATTGAGGATATGGAAGGATATATAGGGAATTTAAGAATCACGAGACGTCCAGAGGATGATAATATTTTTCAATTGCATGGCCAAATCTTTGTGCTGACTGAGAAAATCCAAGAGTTGACCCTTACGAAAGTAGGTCTACCACAAGTCTGATGTATCGGTTACTACAGGGAAGGTCATGTGGCTAATGAATGTCTAAGACTAAGGGGTATAGGTCCTTATAATATAGTCCCTCCTCCAGTGGGGCTAGTGGGAGGAGTTGCACATGTTGTTTCTTCAACATTGTTTCATGGACCAGTTCAATACCACGCGTTCCTAAATAATAAAGGAGGTCAAAGTACCGAGTATTGCGAGATTTGCAGAATTCATGGGAATTCTCTGAGGCATTTTCCATTTTTACAAAAGTACATCCATGCTTTGAATACCATGTATTGTGAATTCTATGGTTCACCTTCACATAACACTAATCAATGCATAGCTCTGGATGCTCTTGTGGATAGATTAGATCAGTCTACATTTAGGTTCAATGAAGGACCTCAAGGACCTGTAAGAGGTCACAAAGGTGGAGAGGGATATCAAGGAGGATGAACTGGAGGAACAAGACTAGTTCATTGTTATAATTGTGATAAACAGGGACACTTGGAGAGAGATTATCCACTTCCAAGAAGACCTTGGTCCGCACATTGCCAAAATATTACCCATGCTACAGAAGATTGTCCATACCTTATTTCAAAATGGTAGGATTGGGCCAAACATAGAGGTACCAATATGGTAAATTATGAACCTAGAGCTATAGCTGACAGAGAGGGTCCTAATATTAATATTGTCACTAGAGGGGGTGCAAAAACCGACAAAGACACATAAATTCCACATTAAGTAAAAATACAAAAGGCTATCCCAAAAACTACCAAGTATGATCCTATCTAGAACAAGGAATTATTTAAAAGAACAATTTATATGTTTAAGTAGATGCAAGATCCTTTAACAGATGAAGTTGTGGAATTAATATTTCAGTAAAAACCCCACCAACCAAAGACTGCCAGAGAGTCACTTGTTTAGATGGATCACTCAAGAAAAGAACAAAAGGTTGTTGATCTATGGCTAAATTTTTTTTTTGATATATTAGATGATGCATAGCTCACTTGAAAGTTGTGAAATGAAATAAAGTTTCCATTGGGCACTGAAGAGACGCCATAGGATCTTATCTCCGCCACTCTTCTATAAAAGAGTGCAAGTAGAATCCAAAGAAGGAAAAGAAGATTTGGAAAGGAGTTCAGGTTGAATGCTTGAATTGATGACTATCAGATCATGGATGTTAGGTTAGATTTGGGCTTTGATGTCAACATATTTCTAAAGAATACTTGGGAAGAAATGGGTAAGCCCGAGATCATATATTCCCCTATTCAGTTGCAGATGGAAAATTAGTATTGCATCTATCCTATGGGGAGGATGAAAAATGTTAAATCATGCTTGGTCAACATAAAGACAGTAGTTTATTTCGAGGTGATTGAGATAATGGGGGAGAAGGATCCTTATCCAAATATATTAGGAATTGATTGGTCCTATGAAAAATATGTTTTCATCGATCTTAAGAAGGAAACTATGACCTTCAAATATGATGACACAAAATTTACTCAACCACTATATCCTTGATGAGTGAGATTGATGTGGTTGGGATTTTCGGTTTTGATCGAAAAAGCCACAGTGTTGTCAATAGACTGTCGACGTTTCAGATCCAGATCAAGATCCATCTTCAGGACAATGAGCCTAGGTTTAAGAAAAAGGGAAGAGCTGGTATAAATACTGGAAGTGGGAAAGTTTTCAGTGTCGGCTAGGTTTAAAGTAGAATTATTTAATAAATTTAATTATTTTCTAAGATATTTCTAGGGTTTATTAAATTTTTGTTTATTAAAGGTTATAATAGTTTATTATTAATTTAGGGTTTTTTATTTTCTCATTATTTAATGTTCTAGGTTTTAGTTAATAGGTAAAAACTGGATTCTTAAATTTTATTTTAGGGTTAGGTTATTATATTCTGAGGTTAAGGTATAAACTAAATAATTAAAAAGAAGAATTAAATGTTTGTTTATGAGTTTAAAATTAGGGTTTCTAAAGTGTTTGTTTTGGGTTATAAGGTAAATAATGGGTTATTATTGATTTAATGTTGTGTATTAATGTCTTCATTTAGAATAATAGGTTCTAGGGTTAGGTTATAGGTATTAAGTAATTTATAAGATAATAGGGTTTTTTCTTTTCTTGTTTATCTATATTCTAAGTGTTTATTACTTCAGGGTTAATTTATATTAATCAATTATGTTCTTAGGTTTTTTAAGAGGTTATTAGGTTGTATTAGAATTAATTGGGAGGGGTTTTCTTAAGAATAATTTAATTTATAATAAGATAAGAAAATCACCAAAGATTATTGTTGTTTTTTGTGGATCAAGGGGAGCCAGTTTTCGCTCAGTTCTAACCCACTGTCTATGTTAAGGTTACTAGGATGTTTACGGATTTCAATGGATTCTCTAATACAATGTTTACTATATCCCTATCAAGGTCTAAGATACACTAAACCAACCGATGATAACATGGAGGCATACTTCATTGATTTTTTGTATGCTCTTACTGCAATAAAACAAGTAGATTACATTAATCCCATTGCAGATGGATCTGTAAGTTGGCAAAGAACTCAGTCAATAGATGAAGATTCTTAAGCAACTTTTGACAATTGGAAACAAGGCATGTATGAGACATTTTGAAGGCATTGAGAAACTATCCGAGTAGTAAGGTGGATTGGAATGAAGATCAAGGAATGTACAACATATGATGGCACCTCGGATTTAAAAATATTTCTCATTGACATGGAGGTTAGGATTGCAGCAGAACACAAAATATAAGAACTTTACATATCCCTGAAGTCTTTTCCATCTAGGTGGTGGGATAATCACAAATAAACTCTATCCTATTGGAAAAAATTCAAGATTGATATACAACATCAGTTTCTTCCACTAAGGCACATACCTCAGTTGGGACAAGATTGGAAGTAGAAGAGTCATATGATATCCTTGATGGTCAATCTAACCCAATTTCTCACATTGTGCATTATCTAAAAGTATGGAAAGATGCACAACTTCCCTCCTATCTATGGACACATCAATTCTTCCACTCTTTAATAAAAATTCTCAAAGCCTGGTATGTGCATGAGGAGACAAGAAGAAAAACAATATGTTGGAAGACACTTCAGAACCAGTTCTTCCATGATTTCTTGTTCTTTGGTAAGACTCTCAAAATCACAGTTGTTCTCCAACAGATCAAGAAGATGTTGTTTAGTACTAAAACTCCCGACATTTGCTAGTGGTGAAACTCCCAAAGTAAAAACTCCCAGAGTGACATAACTTGTTGACGTCACTTGTTGACATGGCACTGACTAAGTGGCTGCCACATGTCACTTAGATTATTGACTTACACATACCTGAAATTCCAACTGTACTTTGACACTTGTCATCATTTGATTGTGCCACATGTCCTTGCTGGCGTGGATCTCCTCATGTGGCACATGTTCTTCTCCTGGATCTAACGGTTGTCCTAACTCTCTAAATGTATCTTAGATCAATGACTGAGAGTGACTTCGAAACTTCAGCCTTCGGGTGAACTCATATGTTATGAGTACTTTTTCTTCGAAGTGGTTAGCACCGAAGTTGACCACTGTTATGATCCAATGACCATCATGTCTTTTCCATATTCGATGGTGCTCATTTACTTTGATAATTTGGGTCTCCGGACTTCGTCTTTTATCCTGTCCTTCCACTTTATATAGATCAGACGGTCAATATGACCCTCGAAATATTTCTCATATCAGACGACTCATGTCCTCTTTGAAACATTTGTGGCTTACAATGTCCTTCCATTTTACTCAATCCAATGGTCAGTATATTATCCAAATTTTTCCTTAGAATGGATGAATCATGTCCACTTCAGGACTTCGTACTTTCTTACTTCGCGTTTTACCCGAAGTGAGATTACCCGAACTATAACCTCCTCACAATTTTTAACCTGAAATGAATGTTGTTCATTGATTGTGATCTTAGATCGACGACTCGATCTGTTTGCAATGCTTCTTTGCCTTGGTTTAAATCCAATGACTCTTCTTTTTCCTAAAAAATTTCCTACAATCGGATGGCTCACATTTACTTCAAAACTTTGGCTTCAGCTAAAATTCCTTCATGCATATTTCCTTCGGTCGATTACCCAAAGTGGTAAAATTTGGGTTGATCATGAGTATGTCACTTCCATGATCTATGGTTCATGAATTACTCTATCCTTCCACTCAACTTGATCCAACGGTTGATGTGGATTGAAGAACCATAACTTGCGTGTGGTTTAGTCCTTCACCCAAGCTCCGCAATTTGAAGTTCTGTGATTATTGGTGGATCAACCACAGTCGTCAATCTTTGAGTCCATGAGATCTAATGATATAGACTAATTGTGGGATTGGAAATAATGTGTATTTTAATTCTCCCTTCGTGCTCTACAATCAATCCCTTCCCTTGATATGGTGCTTGCATATCCAATGGTCATGACTTGATCTGATTGTTGACCAGTCCTCCAACGGTCCTTCTCTTGTAATCTGATGGTCTAGGCTAATTATGGGATTGGAATTAACGCGTTGTTTAAGTATCCCTTCATGCTTCACAATCAATCCCTGCCATTGATCTGGCGCCTGCATATCCAATGGTCACAACTTAATCTGATCATGTTTCTGCAATGTGCTTTTCCTTCTGAGCTATGATCTCTGCATGTTGTCTGAAATTTTCATTCTCTACACATTGTTTGACATTTTCATTCTCTGCTAACTGTTATAATGTTGACATCAATGAAAATGTCATCAATGATAACTCAACAATGACAATTTATCATAACAACTTATCATCACATCACAATGACATCAACTATTGACATCAATGAAAACATATCAATGACAATATGTCCAATAATCTCCCCCTTTGTCATTGATGGAAACACACTAACTTCGTACACAAACTCCCCATGTGATGATGCTTTTCTCTATGAAGTTACTCTCCCCCTTTGACATCAATGGAAAAGGGTTGCTCCCCTTATGATCAACCTTTGTTTGTCTACATTTTGTCGACCAAAATATGAACTTGAGTAACCCCCCCTACATTCATGCTCCACCTTCCATAATTGAATGACTCCCCCTGTCAATATGCTCTCTCTACCTCTGACTACTCTGCCCCTTTTTTTCTGAAAGGGTATCTCTTCCTGAAAAGGTCTCTTCTCTTGTTAATTTTAAAAACTCTTGGCATAATCCTTTGATTTTGTAGAACCCAATTTAAACTTCTTTTTTTATTTTCTTTATTTGGCTAACAAATTATGACTTCATCAAAATTTGATATTGTCTCATATTCTTCTATAGACACTTCATTTTCTTGGGATTGATTTATTTCATATTGAATTTCACATTCTTTATTAGGACCTTCACCCACCATGTTCTTATTATTAATTTCTCCATTTTCAAGTGTGATATCATCTTTCTTGCTTTCTCCTTCAGATTTTCTTCTCCATATCTTTCTATGAGATATTCTGCTTTTTGGATCTTCTCTTTCTAATTGTGTTTTTGGAGATTTATCGTCTCCTTTCTTCTTCCAACTTTTATTAGGTTTTTTCACTAACTTGAATGACTTATTCAAATATTGAATTTTTGTATTCTTGCAGTTTTGGGATTTGTGCCCAAACCTATCACAGTTGTAACATCTCATTGTATGACAAAATTTTACTGTGTGCCCAAAAACATTACATCTCCAACATCTAATTGAGTTTTTTTATTTTCTTGTATATTATTCCTCTATTTTCTTGTAGTCCATTTATTTATGGCCAAAGCTATGACAAGAAAAGCAATAGCCATTGAAGGTGTTTCCATTCTTGATTTCATTATGGCTTGAGAAATTTTTCATTTGATTTTCTTCTTCCTTTTAACTTCCATATCTTCCTTCCTTAACAAAGTTCACTACTTGTAATTGCACCTTTTCCTTTTGAGAAGGATGATCCTTTCTCATGTTTGTAAATGGTTCTCCAGTTGTCATTGTCTTCTTTCTTATTGTATCCAAGACCAGTTTTGTCATTAGCTAATCTTTGGCTCTTCCAAATCTTATCTAGGATAGTTGATATATTCTGGAAATTGACAATATTATTTTTCTTTTCATTCATCGTTTTTAGATTGACTATTTCTGACTTCAACATGTGACATAATTCTTCCTTTTTAGTCAACTGAATCTTCAGGGCTTCTTCCACTTCTTTAGCATGTTCAAGTTGAGTCTTTAGATTGATGACTATTTCTACTGTCTCATCCAAGACTTCTTTGCATTTAATAGTTTTGTCATATGTCTTCAATTCTTCCATATCTTTTGTTAGATCAAAAACTTTAGTTTTCAATATTTTGATTTCTTCCTTATAATCTATCTGAATCCTTTTGAGGTTAATGGATTTTAATTCAAACATTTGGCATGATTCTTCCTTTTTAGTTATTTGGATCTTCTAGGATTCTTAATTTTTCTTAGCTTCTTCAATTTGAGTCATTAGATATGCATTAGTACTTTCATTTATCTTTTTGAAATTTCTAATTTCCAATTCCAACACGTGGTAAGAATTTTCTTTGCTTGTTAACTGGATCTTTAGGTCTTCTTCACTTTCTTTAATTTCCTCAAGTTGAGTGTTTATATTGTTAACTAATTGTTCTGATTCTTTTAGTACTTCTTTTATTTTACTGTCATGTGTATTTAATTCTTCCATCTCTTCTGCTAGATTAGTAACTTCGGTTTTCAATCTTTTGATCTCCTTTTCTTTGTCTTCTAGTTGAACTCTCTATTCAAAATTTTCATGGTTAGATTGATATAACTATTGAAGTTTCTCCAACTCTTAAAAAGTGCACATAATTGTAGACTCAAGATGATCAAGAACATCCTTAGTAACTTCAATATATAAACCATTTTCCAGTTCCATACTAATCACTTCAAATGTCTTTTAATCATGATTGTGTGTCAGTTCTTTTGTCTTCACGAGTTGATCATGGATATGAATCGACTCATCATATTGTACTCATGCTTTTGTTGTGCTCTTATTTCACCAACAGATCATATTTGATATTTTATCGATTCTCTGTATTGTTCTAGTGCTAACTCTTTGTGAATTAAATATGTATGAGGCACTTCCTTCAAACCATTTACATATTACCATATGCGCAAAACCATGGGCTCATTGATTTAAGTGATTCCTCTTCTTTTAACTTTATTTCTCTATTCCATACGACCACAAGTGGTGACCAAGAACTAGGCCAAGCAAGTGATTTATCACTTGTCAAAATCAACGGTCACATTTTAATCTCTCGATGAGATGGACGACTGTTGGTGCTTCAGGACTTCATCCTTCGCGACTTCAAGCCTCTTTAAAAATCTCCCATATAAAATACGTGTGTCCATAATATTTAATGGTTGAGAACGCTCTCTGAAGTAGATCAACGGTTAGCATCACTTCATAGTTTATGCTTATTCTATCCTTCCATTGTGCTTGATCAACAATCGATAACGATCTCGAATTAGATCAATGGTTAGCATTAAATTTGACCTTCAGCACTTCGGGTGATTTCTCTTTCACAATATTCTGGAGTTCATTTCGTCAAAGTAGATCAGACGGTTGGAGTTTATTTGCACGATGAATGGTTCTCATTCATTTCATAACTTCGGGACTTCAGGCATTTGTTGATGGTGAAACTCTCTAAGTAAAAACTCCTGGAGTGACATAAATTGTTGACGTCACTTGTTGACATGGAACTGACTGAGTGGATGCCACATGTCACTTAGATTCATGACTTACACATACCTGAAATGCAAACTGCACTTTGAAACTTGTCATCATATGATTGTGCCACATGTCCTTGCTAATGTGGATCTCCTCATGTGGAACATGTTCTTCTCCTAGATCTAACGATTGTCCTAACTCCCAAAATGTATCTTAGATCGATGACTGAGAGTGACTTTAGAACTTTGTCCTTCGGGTGAACTCATATGTTCTGAATAATTTTTCTCCAAGGTGGTCAGCGTCGAATTTGACCACTATTCTGATCCAACAACCATCATGTCTTTTTCAGATTCAATGATCCTCATTTACTTTGAGACTTTGGGGCTCTAACATTCATATTTTATCCTATCCTTCCACTTTATATAGATCAGGTGGTTAATATGACTCCCAAAATATTTCTTAGATCAGATGATTCATATACTCTTCGAAACATTCGTGGCTTACATTGTCCTTCCACTTTACTCGATCTAATGGACGGAATATTATCTGAAGTTTTCCTCAGATTGGATGACTCATGTCCACTTTGGGACTTTGGCCTTTCTTACTTCTCATTTGACTCGAACTAAGATTACCTGAAGTGTAACCTCCTCACAACTTTTAACCTGAAATGAATGTTGTTCATTGATCGTGATCTTAGATTGACAACTCAATCTGTCTACGATGCTACTTTTCCTTGGTTTAAATCCAATGGCTCTTATTTTTCCCAAAAATTTTCCTACGATCGGATGGCTCATGTTTACTTCGGAACTTCGTCTTCAGCTAAAATTCCTTCATGCACATTTCCTTTGGTCAATAACCTGAAGTGGTCAAAGTTGGGTTGACCATGCGTATATCACTTCCATGATCTATGGTTCATGACTTACTCTATCATTCCACTCAACTTGATCCAATGGTTGATGTGGATTGCAGAACCGTAACTTGCATGCGGTTTAGTTCATCTCCCAAACTCCACAATTTGAAGTTGTGCGATTATTGGTGGATCAACCACAGTTGTCGATATTTGAGTCGATGAGATCTAACGATCTAGACTAATTGTGGGATTGGAAATAATGTGTAGTTTAATTCTCCCTTCGCGCTCCACAATAAGTCCTTGCCCTTGATATGGTGCTTGCGTATCTAACGGTCATGACTTGATCTAATCGTTGACCAATCCTCCAATGGTCCTTCTCTTGTAATCTAACGGTCTATACTAACTATGTGATTGGAATTAACACATTGTTTAATTCTCCCTTCACTCTCTACAATCAATCCCTGCCATTGATCTGGTGCTTGTGTATCCAACGATCACGACTTAATCTGATCATTTTTCTGCAATGCGCTTTTCCTTCTGAGCTTTGATCTCTGCATGTTATCTGACATTTTCATTCTCTGCACATTGTTTGACCTTTTCATTCTCTACACATTGTTTGACATTTTAATTCTTTGCTACCTATTATACTGTTGACATAAATGAAAATTTCATCAATGATAACTCAACAATGACAATTCATCATAACAACTTATCATCACATCACAATGACTTTGACTGTTGACATCAATGACAACATATCAATGACAATATGTCCAACAATATTCTAGGACCTTTCTAATTCTTCTCGGGTATCATTTGTTGTTATTTCCAGATTGTATAGTTGATGTAAGATGCTTCATTGATCGTTCAATCCGATTTCCAAGTGGAGTTGATCAACATGGTGCAAAGTCATATATTTAAAAAATATTAGACCAGGTTCCAAATTTCAATTCATTCCACAGTATGGTCGCCAAAAATGTTGATGCTTGAATCCATTATGACCAAAACAATAACCTCATGAGGATGTAAATCCCCCTACGTTTTTATAGAGGTGGTACTCCTCTTTAATATTTTTTTAGGACTGTAAAATTTCAAAATATGGGACTTTGCAGAAGTTCGTCGTGATAATCAAAGAAATATAAAGATTGCAAGAAAAATAAAATAAAAATGTTTTTTTTTAGAGAAAGTTCCTAATAAATTACCAGGAACCACACACTTCATACATTTAATGAAAACAAGAAAAACTTCCTCACATCTATCATAGTTTAAAATAAATATTTCTAATCACATAAAAATAAAAAGAAGATGATCTACATGCATAAGAGAACTTTAACAAAGTGGAAACATGGGAAATTCAAATAAAGATAATGATAGACCAATCTCAAATAGTTATACTCAAAACTCAGAGTTACAAAGCACAATCGAAACTGATCTCGAAATAACTCTCTTGAAATTTCTAAAAATTATATAGTTTGTTACATATTCTTTGAAATTTAAATCGTGTTTGTCTTAAACACTGGGATTGGGGCTCTCACAGACCATAAAGAAAATATACACAAGAATTAATCTTGTAGAAGGAGGATGATGGGCACTAAAATAACAATAAGACCTGGAAAAAAGAAAATATAAGTTATCAGACTTTCGTTAAACCTTTCTATTCAAAGAAGAGAAGTAACTGGATGAAGCAATTGATAAAGAAATAAATATGTGATCATCATAAACTTACTATGATGGTCTATCCTTGTCTTCACTTGCTTGTTGGTGTCATTTTATTGTCTTCATTAATGGTTACAGGAACTGTCTCAACTGTTTATTTCCCCTCGTTGGTCAATTTGTCGATCTCTTTCTTGAACCATTCTTCAATATAATTATTCATTGGTTCCACGTTGATCTCATGTTGGATTTTAATGTTGAACAACTTTCCCTCCAAGTCTAGTAAATCAAGGGAAATACCATGTAATTCTTCTTCAATGTCCTGATTTTTCATGAAGTAATCAACTAGCCAATTGTCTATGTCATCCTCATCATATTCAAGTATACCATAAAACTTTTCAAGTTATAACCCTTTAAAAATCTCAACTTGTTCGTCAAACTATTTCTTTGTTAGGAACAACGAGTTCATGATTAATTTGGGTTCTTGTACTTCATTAGTGCTTCTGTATAGGTCTACATCTGTGAGCCTCTTGAATAATTCTTCCCTCTTTGATATATCTTGACTACGTGCTTGAAAAATACTTTTCAAATTTTTAATCTTTTATTTCCAACACGCGTTCAATTGTTTTATCCGACTTGGGGAGGGAAAATCCTCCTCTCTTCTCCTTAGTTCCATCATGTTGGAAAATTTATTTCCAAAGGGTAGTACAACATCAAGGTAAAAATATTATTCATTCTTCAGATCGGATTGCAAATACTAATGGAATTTGTGTGCCCTCGAGCCAAAAGAAACCATGTTTTTTGAAATTTCTCATACCTCTGTGATCAATGTCATTCTTTTCTTAATATTTATTTCTACATATCTCGTAGCTGATGTAAGTAGGCTTAAAGATCCTTTCAATTTAGTAGCAGGCGTGGTGGGTTTGACTATTGTCAAAGGACTGGAAAGAAGTGGAAGAGGCATTAGGGAATCTTACAGTTCCTTGATCCTTTCTTTCAACTTCGTGTTTTCTGCTTCAAGACCACCAATGGAGTCATCCAGATCATCCTCGGTTTCTCTGTGAATTTTAGAAATCTGGGAAGGTTTCATATCTCTTAGCTCAACCTCTGAACGAGAATTCCCTTTCTTATTCTTCACATCACCTTTTTCAATAATCAATTTCTTGGATTCCCTACCAAAGACAACACTCTGAAAAGAAAATGACTCCTCTTCATTGAAGGTCTCATTCTCAATGATTTCTAATGACAAATTTTTATGGGTCATTTTTCCCAGTTGATCAAATGTGGGAAAACATTTCTCAATATCCTCCTCGACCTCCATATCTTTAAGAGAGAATATATTGATATCAATTTCTATGCGGTGGTCTTCTTCCTCTTGAACAACATTTTTTCTCTTTTTTCTCAGAGGAATTTTGTGCAAGATCTGTTGTCCCTTGACCAAGTTTTGGAAATCCTTGGTCATGTTTGACCTCTTTTGGGACTTCTAAAGGCTAGTCGAAGGCGGAGTGCAAGTTGAAGCAGAGATCGCGGGATCTCGACCCCTTTTTAGGGAAACTTTTGGGATTAGGGTTTATGTAACGAGTATGGGATGTCGACCCATGGGTTTACCCATGTTTAGGCCCATTTTGTAATATATAAATAGAAAGCTAGGTGATGTAAGTAGGCGGTGTTAAGAGAAAGTGAAGTCTAATGTGGTAAGTGTGAATAGTAGTGGATGATTTGTGCATACTATGTGTTAAGACTTGCAAATCTAAGTGCAAGTGATTGTAAGAGGCCTGTGTATAGATTGTGTAAGAAGGCTTTGTGTTGTGACCTAACTCGGGGAAGGAGGACCTTGCGAGGTGTGCAGATCTCCTGTCCTATGCAGAGTAGGTTTTTTGGGATCTGTGCTTGTAGAAGATTGATAGAAGATAATAAAGAAGAGAAGAGTTAGTGGAGGTAGCCCCACACTGGGTTGAACCACGTATATCATGCGTTATGGTTTCTTTGTGCACTATGGTTGTTATATTATGTGATTAATGTTTAGTGCAATATTGTATGCTTAGATGACTATGATATCTTAGTGCCCAATGATGTGAATAAGATGTTAGATCTGATCAATCTCCCCACGCTAAGTGCTTGAATGTGTTAGATCTAGTACAATACTATGTTTCTCTATAATTAGGGTTTGGATATGTGATGCAGATAAGGGTTAATTACTGACGAATGCTAAATTCTAAGTGTTGTGTTAGAGTATTGTAATCACAGATCTGTGTCCCAGCTAAGGTTGCAGACACTGGAGTCCTACAACCACCCCTGCCTCTACCTCGGGTGAGACTTCATCTACTTCACAGGTGTTGTCGAAAGGGCCGATAGTTAGGGTTTTTTTGGTGCATTGTTGAAGCGTTGAACTCTGGGTCTACCCCTATGCCAACAAATGGTTCTGTTTCCAGGACCTGAAACTATGATTGGTGGGAACTGAAGAAAATAAAGCTCTGTGCGTAGATATGTTTGCTTTAGTGCACAATATTCTACTTGACTTTTGAAGCTCTGTGCTGAGAAGAGAAGTCTAATCTAAAGAAAAGAGGTAAGATCTTGAGGCTTTGTGCTCTGGGAAAGGTAAGATAAGTGAAAATTTTTGTTTCGAAAGTATGGATCTAGATATGTTTGATAAATTTTGTCCTAGCCTAAAAACTAGGGCACAACTAGAAGAAAGAAGGTTTGATATGTGTATATCTGATAGAAATAGTGAGAGATATGTTATTCCTATGCATAGAAAGAATGTTTGGACTGACAAATGGATGCAGGATCCTAGAAAGATTTTTTTTGTAGGTTAGTTACTGTGATCCCAGTGTGCAGTACAGGAAGGGTTGGGGATCATTTAAGAGAAAGAGAGGATTAACCCTTTGTTATAGTTGCAGAAGACCGAGACATATTGCTAAGGAATTCCCTGGTAGAAAACCTAGTTGTCTTTTTTGTAAAGCTATGGACCATGAAGTTTTGGATTTCCCTATAAGGATTGCTAAGCTTGACATAATGAATATGGAACAAGAAAACCATGAGAAAGGCCAAGAGAATAAGATTATAGAAGAACCCCAGAAAGAATCAGAGATTGTATTACTAAAGATAAAGGAAACCTTGAATGATCATAGAGACACTAATCTATCTGAGATCTTAAAAGAGAAAGAGTGCATAGAAACAAGAATAGGATACTTCGACATAGACTGTGTCCTGGATGAGGAAACATAGGTGAATATCATGACAAAAAGAACTTGGGAAATTTTGGGAAAGCCTGCTATGGTTCCTTCATTAGGAGGAATAGGATTATTTAGAGGAAAGTTGATAACCCTATGTGGAAGACTTACCCAAATATCTATGAGTGCTCATGGCACTTCGACGGAAGAAAAAATTGATATCGTTAAGTTTGTTGAGAACAGTGCCCCATTTTCTATCTTTATAGGAAAAGCCTGGATTGAGAAAGATCAGATACGAAGGAAACGAGAAGAGGAGGATCTAGAATAGAAAAAGAAAGAACTAAGAGACTTCATGTCTAGGAGAATAATGCACTTATTGGAAGAACAAGATAACCAATTGAAACTACTAAATACCAAAGATATGGATGTCGAAGTTGAAAGGACACAGGAAGACATGAGACACATGTCTATACAAGAGAGTAGAGCACCTACCATAGAAAGAGAAGAAGTATTACCCTTGAATCCTATGAAAGATCCTCCATAGTGAAAAGTTATTATGCCAAGAGGAGATAAGAACAATAATGGAAAAAGGAAACCAACAATTCAAATCACAGGAAAGAAGGCTAGAAAGCTCAGTAAGAAGAGGGAAAAGTTAGAAAAATTGCATGAAGTTCCAGAGAATACTTCACAGAAGAAAGGTTTCTAGAACTTGAACTTCGTCGGAATATCAGTACAACACATAATGGAACTTCGCCATGGCAGAGAAATATAACCATTGGAGGCATTATGACCGTTAGACCGACACTCTTGAATAGTTAAAAGAGTATTTATGGACCAAAAGTTCACCATTGGACCATTGGGACTGTGCCATAACAGATGGAATTGCATTGAATAAGGCTTTGAGACCCATTGAAAGAAACCGTCATGACAATCTCTACTTATCCCATCGAGCGTTGCACCGAGAACACTTATGCCAATTGTGATTATCCAAGCCCACAGAGAACTAGTTGATTCCACATAGTGATCATTGAGACCTCGCCATCTATTCTGTTACAGTGAGTATTGTTCATCGACCAGAGATACCAAATCTCGAGAGTGCATGTCAAATGGCGCAGTGCACCTTTATTTCCAGTTGATTGTTGGTAAGCTAGTTCAAAAGAATAGACCCACCCAGCTCACAGGGTTTGTCGTTGGCCTCGCTGGAAAATGCGTGGAAGGACTCCAGATGCACTGAGCTAGTTACTTAGTCAACCAGTTAGAATTGGATTGTTGTGAAGCTCAATATCAAGGCTATGAGTTCCATTTTAGCTGGTTGTTGATCCTCATCGCGTTAACCTCTTGGGAGATGATGGAAGGTGCGAACTTCCCTAACATTGAGTCATTCGATCCACTAGCTATGAAGTTCACCACGCTATGGTATTCAAGTGACATGGGGAGACAATGGCAGTCAAATGCAATATTCCATACCTACTACCTGTAGTTGAAGAGGTCTATTGATTCTTTCCCTCATATGACATCGAACACCCTGGACAGGTTCTGACCCCTTATGAAGTTCCACGCAGATAGGCACTTTATTTATATTATTGTGCGCATAGACAAAATTAAATAAGAGCTTCAATCCTACTACAAATTCAAAGAGGAGGACCTGGAAGAAATCACTAAGGAATGGCCCACAGAGTTCCTTATACTAGTCCACCAGGAAACACTATCTGATCCCAAGCTCATTGGAAGTATGGTGGTTACTCGTGAAGAGTATGATGCATCCAACAGTAGAAGAAAGAAAAAAAAGGAAGATGTACAGGAAATACACAGTACTTCAGAAGAGACTGCATCTGATTCACCTAACGAAGGAGGTGATGACGAAGTGGAAAAAGAAGAGAAATAAGGGAAAGAAGACAAGCAGAAGCAGGGTGAACTAACACCACCTAGGAACCCCCTTGAAGAGGCAGAGACATCCAATAAAAGAAAGGTTTCCCCAATGAAACCTACACCACGGAATAATTCCAAAGAAAGTAAGTCGAAGTTGCAGACTGTGCTCACGGTTGATGACTTCAACTTCATTATAGCAGCTATATATGATGCCTCATAAGATATCTTGTAGAAAACCAAAGCCAAACAAGAAGCCATGTATGATAGAATTGAGACAGAGCTAAGAGGAGTACAAAAAACCCTTCAATACAATCACGCAGTGTCCAGTGCTCCCCCACCATCAGATGAAACAACGTTGGGAGATGAGCCTACCCAACTCCGTAGAATAGTTGATGCGACCGAAGCTCACCTTTGTCGCATGCAGGAAGAAAAAGAACAGGACACAAAGGCCTTGAAGCAAGCGCAAGAGGAAGTCATAGAGAAACATCGAGTTTCATAGTAGGAGAAGGATGACCTCCAAACCAAGTTTGAACAGGATAGAGTGCATATCCATCAGGAGAACAAACAACTACTCACAGAGTAGGTTGGAGTTAAATAAGTAGTCCATGGAGCACTTCACTCTGAAATAGGCTTAGATAAAATGGAGGGAGGACCAGTGGAGAATCAAGTGACTAAGCTTGTTGAATCCATTCAGTACCTTCAACAGAGAGTCACAGAACTAGAGCTACAAATAGTGCCAAGCACTCTGCAGGAAGTGCGAGACTAGAGAGAAGAAACTGCCTAGAGTGGAGTTGAAAGGATCAAAGCATTAGTCATGGAATGTAAATAGCTAAGCAGTCACAGTGCACAGACTTATAAGTGCCTTACCGAGGACCCTGAACTGAAGACACTAGAGTCGTAGCTCCAGGATGAAAAACAACAAGCAACAGCAATACAATCGCAGTTGAAACTCCTTTCAGTAGTTGAGAGGATGAAAAGATCCCAATAACAGTGCACGACTCAGCTACAGGTCCATGCCATACAAAGAAAAGTCATGGAAGTGACTCAGAAGCTCCAGCCAGTTCAGGATACAGCTTGCCTACTTTTTGAGGAGATTGAAGGCCGAGGAGCATAGATAGAACAAGTAGTCACTTCAGTATAACAATGCTTAGAGGGACCTATGAACGAGGCATTTACTCAAGATTTTGTCGAGCAGGAGGCCTTGGCACAACAATAGGTTGAAGCAGCTCAAGCCAAGCTCAAGGATTTTGAGGTAGAGTTACCCAGATCAAAGTGACTCGGGATGAGTCACAGGTGAGTGTTGAGGGCCTATTGGCCCTTGACCAAGTTTTGGAAATCCTTGGTCATGTTTGACCTCTTTTGGGACTTCGATAGGCTGGTTGAAGGCGGAGTTCAACTTGAAGCAGAGATCACAAGATATCGACCCCTTTTTAGGGAAGATTTTGGGATTAGGGTTTATGTAATAGGTATGGGATGTCGGCCCATGGGTTTACCCATGTTTAGGCCCATTTTGTAATATATAAATAGAAATCTAGGCGATGTAAGTAGGTGGTTCTAAGAGAAAGTGAAGTCTAATGTGCTAAGTGTGAATAGTAGTGGATGCTTTGTGCATACTATGTATAGATTGGTAAGAAGGCTTTGTGTTGTGACCTAAATCAGGGAAGGAGGACCTTGCGAGGTGCACAGATCTCTTGTCCTATGCAGAGTAGGGTTTTTGGGCTCTGTTCTTGTAGAAGGTTGACATAAGATAATAAAGAAGAGAAGAGTCAGTGGACATAGCCCCACAATGGGGTGAACCACGTATATCCTACGTTATGGTTGATTTGTGCACTATGGTTGTTATCTTATGTGATTAACTCTTAGTGCAATATTGTATGCTTAGATGAATATGATAGATTAGTACCTAATGATGTGAATAAGATGTTAGATCTGATCTATATCTCCATGCTAAGTGCTTGAATGTGTTATATCCGGTAGAATACTGTGTTTCTCTGTAATTAGGGTTTGGATCTGCGATGTGAATAAGGGTTAATTACTGATGAATGTTAACTGCTAAGTGCTTTTTTAGAGTATTGTAATCACAGATTTGTGTCTCATCTAAGGTTGGAGACACTGGAGGCCTGCAACCACCCCTGCCTCTACCTTGGGTGAGACGTCATCTACTTCACAAGTGTTGCCGAAAGGGTCGGTACTTAGGTTTTTGTTGGTGCACTGTTGAAGCATTGAAACCTGGGTCTGCCCCTGTGCCAACAAACTCTCAATTGTTCTCGGAGAGGGGTTCTTTTCTCCTACGATGCCTGAAATATTGTTGGCAACTTTTCTATATGTGTGGGACGTTGGAGCATTGCTCTGAGATATGGTAGTTTCAGGAGTAACAGTTGAGAATCAGGTGCTCTTCTCACTGGGACCCTTTCTTTTATTCTTGTAAAACTCATTGGTATTAAGTATTGTTTCCAAGTCACTAGCATTGTGAGCAAAAGAACCTAAGTTGTTATCTTCTTCTTTACTTAGAACAGTATGATTAAATGAATTGATGAATCCCACTGCTAGCATATGTTCCAAGAAAATTTTGTTAGGGTCAAACCCCTTTATTTTTTCATCATATTTCAGATTCACATTGTGAAAGTGGTTTGCAAACTCATCGATTTTGATTATATTCCTGAATATAAAGTTTCCAATTTTCCAAGGCAAGGGTATGAATTGTTTTTTTCATTTCTCATGGAAAAAGTGTAGCTAGAAATTATACTTCCTTTCTACTTCTATGATAAACATTTTATCAGATACATGACATGGAAGAAAAGAGGGATTTTCCTTGGAGCTGAAAATCCTGATAACATTATGATTTTACATATTCTCTAACATCCCCTTTTTATCCAAGAATTTATTTTCCTGGTCAGACATTCTGGGGGGTATCTTTACCAAACAATAATCCTTTGAAAACTAAAACGAAATCATTGTAAACTTAATAAAAATGAAAAGAATCCTTGTGTCTCCACAATGCTTGGTACCAGAAGGTAATTGGATCAAGTTCACAGTTCACCCTCTTACAGATAAACAATTTTGTAAATTGCTAGCAATATGTTATCGTAGAGACCAAATAAGAAGCCATGAATAATTTCTTGTATTTTTTGTACTGTGACAATTGGGAGAAGATTTCAATGGAAATCATTTTTCCCCAATTGAAAATAGATTTCTCTTTAACTGTAAAATATAAAATATAAATAATCATTCAGGAAATGGTGGTGGTTCTTTCTTGGCCTGCCAACCTGGTAAACAACTAATAAATTTCCTGAAAAGGGTTTTTAAATGAGTCGACCTAAATTCTGGTAATGTCTTATGGGACAACCATAGGATTCTCCAAGAACTCAGGTAAGAGGTCCAAGCCATTGTCATGCCTTTTCAGGAAATCATTGTAATCCTCTCCTTTGAAGGTAAGTTTTGGCTCAGGGAGCTTCAACATCTTGCGAAATATTTTCGGTGAAAGGGAGATGGGGGAACGATCTTGGACTTGTATGATTCGTTGACTTGATACATATTTCTCAATGCACCATGCAACTAGTTCCTTGTAGTCGAAAACCTTAGGGACACACCATGTGCGAGAAATTCCAGATGTCCAAATCACTTCCTTTTGAGAAGAGGGAGATGAATAGTAAGAATACACTCTGGACCACTAAAAGTCTTGGTGTTCATGCCCAAAAATATTCAAATTTTCACTGCAGAACCGTTGTCAAGTTGTTGCTTCCATAAGTTGACGAGAGTGTTATTTTAACCAGTTAATACTTGAAATACACTCTTGAGAGAGATAACAATAATATAATATTTGGAAAATCATTTTTAATGTGGTTTAATGGAATCTCCTTGATCCCTTCGCTTATTAGTGACGATATTTACGAAACCTGCATGATGAGTTATTAGCATTAAACCATATTAAATGTGTATTGGGAAAAGCAAAAAGGTGGCAGGGATGGATGAGAGAAATTAGGATTTGGGAATTTTTTTGAACCTGCCAACCCACAATTGTGAATGATCTAACATAGGCCAAGTGTTGCACTGTGGTTGGTAAGACTCAATACAAGAGAACAAATATACTTAGGAGATTGGTACCCATGACAACTCTAACGGTCATAATGTAGATCACATATCCTTGGGTGCAAAATTGATATCACAGAACTTGGAATATGAAACCTTGAACCTGTGAACAGATGGTTGAAAAAATGGTTAAGTACATAATAACATAGTGGTCGGTTGGACTCATGATATGGGAGTATGCATGGAGGTGAATATCTGCGAGTCCGCCAACCCATGAACCCATTGTTTTTTGAAAAACGGCTTAGTACAATAACTAGAAAGGGAAAAGAGAAGAGAGAAAAGAAAAGGGGAATGAGGGTAAGTATATAAGAGAGAAAAGAAATGGAAAAAATAAGTTGGGAAAATAGAAAGGGGAGGGAAAACTTGGAAGCAGGAATTGATCTCAACATGCACCCAAGACCAGTTTTTTCATCCGTTGGTCTTTGCCTGTTCCAGATATTATCCAGTTTGGTTGAGTTGTTCTAGAATTTGACAGTTCCTTTTGTCTTTTCATTCTTCTTTTGAGATTGATAACTTCCAATTCCAGCATGTGACATGTATCTTCCTTTTTAGTCAACTGGATATTCAAGTTTTTTTCTATTTCTTTAGCTTCTTCAAGTTGAGTCTTTAGAATGATGAGTATTTCTTCTGTCTCATCCAAGAATTATGTGAATTTATTGGCTTTTTCATATGTCTTCAACTCTTATATTACTTTTGTTAGATCAACAACTTCAAATTTCAATCCTTTTATTTCTTCCATGTTTTCTAGCTGAATCCTTTTGAGTTTGATGACTTCCAATTCCAATGTGTGGCACGATTCTTCCTTTTTAGTCAACTGACTCTTCAAGGTTTCTTCACTTTCCTTAGCTTCTTCAAGTTGATTCTTTATACTATTGACCATTTTTTTTGTTTCTTCTAATTCTTCTGTGCATTTATTGAGTTTGTCATATGCTTTCAACTCATTCATTTCTTTTCTTAAATCAACAACTTCAGTCTTTAATATATTGATCTCTTCTTCTTTGTCTTCTAGCTGAATCTTTTGTTCTTGCTCTTCATGGTTGTTATATTGATCTAGCTATTGTAGTAGCAACATATATTTCTTTTGAAGTTTCTCCAACTCTTCTAGAGTGCACGTAGTTGTGTATTTGAGATTGTCAAGAGTCTCCACATGAATTTCAATATATATACCATTTCCTAGTTCCATACGAATCTCTTCTAATGCAGTTATAACATCAGTCTTAAGATTCAATACTCTTTCGTCAGATTACTAAGGTATGCATCAATTCCTTGATGGAGTTGTCTTCTTCATTGATGACTAGGGATTGCATCAATTCCTTGTTTGAGTTGTCTTATTCTTTGATGATTGGGGATTGCATCAATTCCTTGTTTGAGTTGTCTTATTTATTGATGACTGGGGATTGCATCAATTTCTTGATGGTATTGTCTTCTTTTTCTGTGTTTTTTACTTTACTCTGATAAGAAATCTCTATCTGGAGCCACAATATTTTAGCAGAGGTGCAGTTTCCCATCTTTCTTTGACTTGATTTGACAGACTATTCTAGATTTCCTTTAATGCTATTGAATTAGTTTTCTTTGATTATTTTTCAGTTTTGGATTTTTTCTTTGAGGTAGTTGAGTATCAAGGTTTAGAAACTATTGAGTCCCAAACACCAAATCCTATTGCTTCAAATACCATTTCATTATTTCCCTCCATGAAGAGTATTGCATTCCATCAAATAAGGGAGCTTCAATTATGGAGAGAAATTTGTTTCCACTCATTTCTTCAGAATCTACCTTCCATTGTTTAAATTGTACTAAAGGCACCTTCTCTTATACCAATTGTTGAAACACGCACTGACACTAAGAGGGGG
>ML783644.1:225219-237571 GCA_009831015.1 Picea engelmannii
CATTTTTAATGAACCATGTCTTATTAACTTCTTTATTTGTGATTTGTATGGATCCATATTGGAGTATCCATTTACCCTTTTTATCTGGATAGTTTCTTCATAGTTTCTTCTTTTGTGCATGGATGTTAATGACACAATCTCAACCCTATACAATATAGGATGAGTGTATCAAGCTCATACAATATATTAGTCAATATTATCTTTCTATTGATATTCAATTCACCTTCATAACATTATGTCCAATATTGACAATGCTTGACATTCAAGTCACCTTTATAACATTATGTTCAATATTGGCAATGCTTGACATTCAAGTCACCTTCATAACATTAGGTCCAATATTGACAATGCTTGGCATTCAAGTAACCTTCATAACAATATGTCCAATATTGAAAATGCTTCCCAAACCAATAAATCAATGCACCTATTTATCAAGGTTGACATCAATGGAAACCAAATTTCTAACACATCTCCCTAGTATTCTAGTAACATTAGGGAGTGTTACTTTAATAGGTTTAATTTCCACATCCCATACCAACAAATTTTACCATAATCTACACAAATATCGATTTATTACTTATGAATTTAGAATCTAAAACACACGAATTAAAATCGGTGGACTTAGATATTCTAAGTCGGATAGTGTATAACCCATGAATAATATTCTAAAAGAAGGTTTTTCATCCAGGCGAGATAGGAGTTAACATTTACATAGAAGGATTTATTATCTAAGTGTACTAAGTTGTAATGATATCTCCAAAATTATCTTATCATGTCCAAGGGTGACCGAACAACGGAATTGCATTCGATGTCTGGAGAACAGTTAGCCACATCAATAGAATATGGTTCACACATAATCTCTGACCTCTCAGTAATCTTTTAGGAAGTGACAAAAGAACACACGAGTCAACTGCTACTTAACCATCGTTTAGGATTTAAGGAAAATCCATATATTAATTTGAACAGAACTACACATCGTAATAGAAAAACATGATGGAAGCACAAAGGAAAAGGGATTTAATACATGATGTAATGATCGATAACATAAACAACACATTTTATTGGACATATTGGCATTGATGAGTTTTAATTGATGTTAAGAGTCGATGTCATTGTGATGTGATGATAAGTTGTTAAGATGAATTATCATTGATGTCAACAGTATGATAGTATGCAGAGTTTATGTCAAATAAGTATATGCAGAAATTCTCTCAAACAGTTAGCAGAGAATGAAAATGCCAAAAAGTAGGCATAGATTCAAGCTCAGAAGGAAGGAAAATAATCAAAGCTCAGAAGGAAGAGCACATTTCAGAAATTTCATCAGGATCAAAATCCCCACAGGAAAACTCCAAAATATTCAAGGAAGAATTTTATTCGTTGATATAGTTTTCAGGAGTAGTCGTGCAAAATACATAACACGAGGTGCATAGGAATCTCCCTAAATCTTAGAAGAGGCAACATATTAGATTGCAAGAGATCATATCATGAAGAGATCCTTGGTTCAGTTGGAAACCAAGTATAAACCCAAAATCTTAGAAGAGATGACGCACATGAGTCGTCCATTATCATTTCAGGAGTTATAATGGTCGTTATATCAAGGAGAGAAGTCATGAAATCCCGCCACCCGTTAGATCAAGGAGAGAAGTCACAAAATCCCTCCAGTCATTAGATCAAGGAGAGAAGTCACAAAATCTTGCCATTCATTAAGATCCTGTTAAATTACTCGAGGTTTAATAGGGGAATCTCATATTCGAGAGAATTAAGAAGTGAGGAAAAAAAAAACAACTCGAAGTCTCGAAGACCGAAATGAAAGGCCCGAGATTCTGAATAGTCAAATTCCTGACAACTGTTGGATCGGTTAAATAATGACGTTATATGAAGTCAAATTACTCGAGGTTTAATCAAGGAATCCCACTTCGGGAAAATTGAGAATTGGGAATGAATAAATAAATCTAGACCATTGATTCAAGAGTTGATCACAACCGTTGGATCAAGGATTCACGAGATCCCAAAATAGTTGAAATCCCAACACTCATTGGATTGTATTAAGTGTTTCCCAGTAAAGATGGATTGTTAGATGATGTCAAGATGCTTGAGGTTTAATCGGCATATCTCACTTTGGGAGATTAGGGAAATGGGAGCATATAACCCAAAGTGTTGAAGGTTGAAATGAACTGATCATAACCGATAGATCATGTTAGGATTTTCTCATTAAAGATGGTGTTATAGCAATATTTGCCTCACTCCATGCAATCTTGCAAAGAAGGCCTTTTTCCATTTCCCTATGCAGACTTGTAATCCCTTTTTACAAATCTCGAAGCTAAAAATACAATTTTTCCACATATACGCACCTTGCCTACTATACAGCATGCGTATACATAGGTTGCACCACTACAACCCGCATACATCGGTAAATGTGCCCAAAATTGAAAAATGGTGTCAGGTTTCCATGTCACGTCACGAGATCAATGATCCTTGGCCTTCCATATACTGGAAACATTCCGACTCAGCCCTTCAGTTCCACTTGAAGGCTATAAATGGTCCAAATCTGAGCTATTGAAAAGAGGAGAAAGAATTCAACTTTGAGAGAAAAGTTACTCTGGAAGAATTATTCACTTCACATTGAGTCTGCATCCCTTTATCCTTTAAGTATGAACACAGTGTTCAACCCCCAATCTCTTCCCTTATTGATTGAGAACTTCATTGTCTCTCTTATATGAGCTTGCCTTTGGTGGAGGATTGAAGTGGTGGAGGACCAACTGGAAGGAACTTAGTTTCTCGGTTCTGAACTATGTCGACACAGAAGTCTGTAACTTATTCACTTCTACTGATCATATCTTAATAGAAATAATCTTTTCTCTTCCAATTGATATCTTGAAAATATTTGAATTATTATTCCATGGGTGTTTTTGTTATCAATGTTGATGGATTATGCTATTGAATGTGCTAACATTATATATTATCACCATATGCTTGTGTTGCTTGGTTGTTGAGGACTAGTTGTAGGTGTATTTCCTTGGGTCAAGTGCTCAATGGTGGAATTAATCGAACGTCTGTACGAGGTAGGCATTTTATCTTGTCTTGCTAGAATATTTGTTCATATAGCATACTTGAGAATAGAGTTGATTTCTGTAGTCATTTCCGTCTGTTGTGGTTTACCCCTAGCCATAGAGATATTTTCCTCGTAACAGAATTGGTGACCATATTGGGGATTGAATATTCTTTCTTGGGGTTTTGAGTGTTTTTCTCCTTAGATTTCTCTCAGTCATATTGATTTTCTTGTCGTATGATTGCTTGACAGCCTCTGTTCTTTCTGGGTCTGAGTCTTTCATCCTTCTCCTTAGCCTAGTTGTGTTTTGACACATATACATAGGTTTTTGCTTGACATTTGCATATATGCACGTGTTGTCCTTCTGCAAGCTTAATACATACATGCTTTTCCCTTAAGAAATCATGTACATCAACCTTTCTTGCTTGATTGTTGGGTTTGGTGTTTGTTGGGTAGGTTTTGATGATTGTCAAGTCTTCTTGGGTCTCATTAGTGATTGTTAAGTGTCCGTGGAATGGTAGGAAACCTGTCTTTGGTTGAATTTTTGGGTGGTGCCTTTCTCATCATATTTTCATTTTGATCGTCCTTGCACCTTGGGTTGGGTGTTTTTTCTTCTTGATATCCTACTTGGGTTGTCTCTATCTATACACAATAGAGTCTTTATATATCAAGTTGTTGTTCAGTCCATGCATTTTCATTTTTCTTATGTTGAAAATACAAAACTATTAGGCATTTTGCATTGATTGGCATTTTGATCTCTTCAGTCTTTGTCATTTATATTAGTGCATGTAAAGAAAGATTGCATTTTTATTTAGAATTTCATAATTGAATTGAAAATTGCATGTTTAGGAAGCATATCATCTATTGTAAATTGAATTTAGGAATTTGTATTGTTTTCTATTCATTTACTTTACTTGTTGAGTGTTGGCACAGGGGCAGACCCAAGGTTCAATGCTACAACAACACACCAAAAAAACCCTAACTACCAGCCCTTTCGACAACACCTGCGAAGTAGATGAAGTGTCACCTGAGGCAGAGGCAGGGGTGGTTACATGACTCCAGTGTCTACAACCTTAGTTGGGACAAAGATCTTTGATTGTAGTACCTTAACAAAGTACTTAGAAATTATGATCCTTCAGTATTTAACTAATACCTACTTCGCAGTAAAACCCTAATCACAGAGCATCGCAGTATTCACCTAGATCTAGTATAGTTGAGCACCGAGAACATTCACATGGGTTAGATATAGCACTTATTCAAATTATTAAGCACAAAGCATTAACAAATCTATCTATCATTCATATATATCAAAGCACTTAAGCAAGTAAACACATCAATACATCGCACAAATCATGATAACACAAGATATATGTGGTTCACCCCCACCCTAGGGCTACATCCACCAACTCTTCTTCTCTTTATTATCTTCGGTCAATCAACTACATGCACAGAGCCTTGAGATCTTACTCCACAGAGGACATGAGATCTGCACACCTCGCTAGACCCTCCTTCCTTGAGTTATAGCACAAAGCCTTCCACATTCTCTTACAACTACTTGCACTTAGCTTTGCAAGCCTCACACAGTATGCACAATGTAATTACAGTCCACACTTAGCACTTTAGAACTTAGCACAACATCACACAGATGCCTACTTCCCATACACACACACACACACACACCTCTTATATCCCCTAGAAATCTATTTATACTTTACAAAATAGGCCTAAACATGGGTAAACCCGTGGGCCGACATCCCCATACCCATTACATAATCCCAAAACCCAAAAATCCCTAAAAGAGGGGCCAAGATCCCGTGATCTCCACTTCATCTTGCGCTCCACCTTCGACAGCCTATCGAAGTCCCAAAATGGTCAAAAATGACCAAGGATCCTCAAAACTTGGTCAAGGGCCAACATGCTCCCAACACTCATCTGTGACTCATCCCGAGTCACTCTTCTTTGGTAATTATACCTCAAAGGTATTGAGATTTACTCTAGTTGCTTCAACCTATTGTTGTGCCATGGCCTCCTACTCAACAAACTCTTGGATAATAGCTTCGTTGACAGGTCCCTCTAAGCGTTGTTCGGCTGCAGTGATGACTTGCTCCAGTTTTTCTCCTTGGCCTTCAATCTCTATGAATAGTTGGCAAGCCTGGTCCTGTATAGGTTGGATCCTCTGAGTCACTTCCATGAATTTTCTCTGAATGGTGTGGACCTATTGTTGAGCACTTCGTTGTTCTTGGGATCGCTTCATCCTCTCAATGGCTGACAGGGGTTTCAACTGTGCCTATACTATTTCTGCTTGTTGCTTCGCCTCCTGGAGCTGCAACTCCAGTGCCTTCAATTATGGGTTCTCAATGAGTCTCTCATAAGTCTTGGCACTGTAATCACTTGGTTTTTTACATTCCATGGTAAGGGCCTTTATGCTCTCAACTATGCCTCGAGTAATCGCTTCTCTTTGATCTCGGACATTCTGCGGAGTACTGGGCATTGTTCTTAGCTCGAGATCTATTATTCTTTTTTGTAGCTGCTGGATAGCTTCTGGGAGCTACTATACTTAGTGTTCTAGTGGTTCTTCCTCCTTCTACTCCAAGCCTGTCATAGAACAAATTTCTCTATTGACTGCTTCTTTCACTCTGACCTGCTTCACGAGAAACTTTTCTTTCTCCTGTTGGATCTGCGCTCTTTCTTCTTCAAACTTTTCTTGAAGAGCATCCTTCTCCTACTGCTCAATCCTTCGTTTCTCTATAACTTCCTTCTATGCTTGTTTCAGGGCCACTATGACCTTTTCTTTCTCAGTCTGTTCTCGATGAAGGCGGGATTCAATCACATCAACCACTATGTGGAGTTGAGAAGGATCATATCCCAATTATGGTTCTTCTAAGGGTGGGGGCGCAGTGGACATTGCGCAGCTCGAATAAATGGATTGTTGTACACCTCTTAGTTCTGTTACAATTCTATCATACATGGCTTCTTGTTTTGCTTTGTTCCTTTGCATAAGATCTTCTGAGGCATCTCCTATGGCTGAAATAATGAAATCAAAGTCATCAACCATGAGTACACTCTACATCTTTGGCTTGTTGTCTTTGTCTTTCTTTCGTGATGAAGGTTTCATGGGGGAAACCTTCCTTTTCTTAGAGGGATTAGTGTCTTTAGGAGGGTTTTGTGGTGGTGTTACTTCGCCTTGACTATCTTCTTCTTGTGGATTTTCCTCTTTGTTCACTTAGTCATCACCTCTTCTGCTAGGTGACTCGGATGCGGTCTCTTCTTTCGTGTTGTTTATTTTCTGTACATATTGCTTCTTTTTCTTCCTGCTGCTACTTGGGGCATCATACTCTTCGCGAGTAACTACCGGATTTCCAATGAGGTCCAGGTCAGACAGCTCTGCGGGATCAACAGTGATAAGGAATTTGGTTGGCCAGTCTTTAATGATTTCTTCCAGGTCCTTTGTAGTGAGCTTGTAGTAGTACTGAAGTTATTCTTTGCTTTCATCTTCGTGTGCAGTAATGTAAATAAAATTCCTATATGCGTTAAACTTCATAAGAGGCCTGAACCTGTCCATGGTTTTTGGCATCATACGAGGAAAGGACTCAATAGATCTCCTAAGCTGCAGGTAGTAGGTATGAAATACTGCATTTGACTACCACTGCTTCCCCATATCGCTCGATACCAAAGCATGGTGAAATTCGCAGCAAGCGGCTCAAATGGATCGATGTCAAGGAAGGTCACACCTTCCAACATCTCCCAAGAAATAAACATGATGAGGATCAGGAGCCAGCTGAAGTGAAACTCATAGCCTTGATCCTGGGCTTCACAGAAATCCAGTTCGAGCTGATTAACTAGGTACTTCTCCCAATTCATATGTAGTCCTTCCATGCATTTCCTAGCGAAGTCAACTACAAACCATGTGACCTGCATGTGTCTGTTATTTCTTACTAGATTTCTAGCAATTAACTGACATGCTAGGCACACTGATCCATTCTGGATGGAGGCTACCTTGTAGCCTTGCATCCCCTTCTCAACATTGTCGTATGTTTCTTTAATCGTCTGTGTCGGGGAGCGGTCTGCAGCTTTTCCTGGGTAGAACTCTTATGGGTCGAGTCCCTACATGCTTATTCCGGTGATCCTATGGATCAACGTCGGATCGACAGTGATACGTCTATCCAACCACAAATAGCCACCATGGAAGCATGACAATAGGAGATTACTGCAGGCGTTAACCTCCTGGTGCCTTCCAAAATGTGGAATCTTCATTACCTTTAACAGGGTGGACTGTGCAAGGTTCATCATCCACAGCTGAGGGATGATCTTCTTCTTCTTTCAATTCATATTGGTCAGATATTTATAAGGTGCGAGCATTCCATAGCTCTTATGGTCTCCTAGGTTATAGTCGCTAATATTCAAGGTTGTAATCCTTTCTAGCTGTGGTGTGACCACACGTATACCCTTCGGGAGGTACGCAGTGATGACAATGTAGTCAAAGTCCCTCAAGACACTGTCACAACTTACTACACTGGCCAGGGGTGGGATATACTCAAGTAGGATGGTCGGGACTAGATTCGCATTTTCTAGGTCATCGTTGTGCTTGGTTCTATTTTCTGTGACGACTCGGGAGGGACCAGATCCATGAGCAGTCGATGGAGAGGCTTGCACTCCTCTCGTCAACAAAGCTTGTATACCCACAGACATTACTCTTTCATACATTACTCTTTCATTCATGAGATCAATGAGTACCTCCTTCACAGATTCTTCAACTGCGCTAAGTTCTTTGGACATACACGCTCATGGTTGACTATCTCGGGTTTGAAAAGAAACAACTCAATGTGATAGGATGGATAGCAATAGCTCAGTGATCACTGTGAGAAATCAACTAATCTGTGAGCTCAGATAATCAAGCGTGGAAAAAGTGTTCTTGGTGCAATGGAATAAGTAGATAACTAGGCAACAAATCTTTCCAATGGGTGAGAAGCCTTCATTAACACAATTTTGTTCGTTATGGCACAGTCCCAACGGTCTAATGGAGAGTTCCCTAGCCATAACTGTTGTTCTAACCATTCGGGTCTTTGGTCTAACGATTTTAATGCCTCCAACGGTCATATGTCTTCGGCATGGCAAAATTCCATGTTGTGTTGTACTGATATCCCGATGAAGTTCAAATCCTGGAGTCCTTCCTTCTGCGCAGTTCCCTCTAGAAATTTTTGTAACCTTTCTATCTTTGCTTTCTTCTTACTTAGTATTCTAGCTTGCTTTCTAGTGATATTCATCTCGGTATTCCTCTTTCCATTTTGATTCTTATCTCCTCTTGGCATAGTAACTTCATGTTGTTGATGGTCTTTACTAGGGTTCAAGGGAAATACTTGTTCTCTGTCTAGTGTAGGTGCTCTACTTTCCTATACAGATAGGTGTCTCGAGTCCTCGTGTGTCCTTTCAACTTCAATGTCCAAGTTTCTAGTTCTACATAGCTTCAATCTGTTCTCTTGTTCCTCGATCAATTGTGTGATCCTCCTGGTCATGAAATCTTTTAATTCCTGCTTCTTTTGCTCTAATATTTCCTCTTCTTTTCTTCTGTCTTGATCCTTTTCGATCCAAGGCTTTCCTAGTAACATAGCAAATGGGGCATTGTTCTCAATAAACTTAACAACCTCAAAATCTTCTTCTGTCGAAGTTCCATGAGCACTTGTAGATATCTGGGTAAGTTTTCCACATAGGGTTATCAGCTTTCCTCTAAATAATTCTATTCCTCCCAATGAAGGAATCATAACAAGATTTCCTAAAATTTCTCAAGTTCTTTCTGTCATGATATTCACCTGTGTTTCTTCATCTAGAACACATTCTATGTCAAAGTCTCTTATTCTTTCTTATATGCATTCTTTTTCTTTGAATATCTTTGATAAGTTGATATGTCGGTGGTCATTTAGGGTTTCTTTAATTTGTAGCAATACAGTCTCTGATTCTTTCGGGGTTTCTTCCAGGGTCTTAGTGTCTTGACCTTCCTCATGGTCTTCTTGGCTCGTATTCATTCTTTCAACTTTAGCAATCATTCTAGGGAAATCCATAACTTCATGATCCACAGATTTACAACAAAGACAACTAGGTCTTCTACCAGGGCATTCCTTACCAAGATGTCCTGATCTTCTACAACTGTAACAAAGAGTTAATCCTCTATTTTTTTTAAATTATCCCCGGTCCTTCATGTACTGCGCACTAGAATTATAGTAGCTAACCTGCAAAAAATTCTTTCTAGGATCCTGCATCCATTTGTTAGTCCAAACATTCTTACTATGCATAGGTATAACATATCTTTCATTATTTCTATCAAATCTACTCATATCAAACCTCTTTTCTTCTAGTTGTGCCCTATTTTTCAGGCTAGGACAAAATTTATCAAACATACCTAGATCCATATTCTTGAAACAAAAATTTCCACTAATCTTACTTTCAATAGAGCACAAAGCTTCCAGATCTAAAACCTTTTCAATATCCTTACTTTTATTGGAGCACAAAGCTTCAAGATCTTACCTCTTTTCTTCAGATCAAATTTCTTTTCTTAGAACAGATCTTCATAGATCGAGTAGAATATTGTGCACTAGGGAAACAGATCTACACAGAGAGCTTTCAAAGTTTCAGGTCAGATCTTCGCACAAAGATTCTTATTTATTAGTTCCCAACAATCACAGTTTCAGGTCATGTCTTCGCACAAAGATTCTTCTTTCTCAGTTCCCAGCAATCATAGTTTCAGTCCTGGCAACAGAACCATTTTTTGGCATAGGGGCAGACCCAGGGTTCAATGCTAGAACAACGCACCAATAAAAAACTAACTATCATCCCTTTCGGCTACACCTGCGAAGCAAATGAAGTATCACCCGAGGTAGAGGAAGGGGTGGTTGCAGGACTCCAGTGTCTTCAAACTTAGTTGGGACACAGATCTATTATTGTAGTACCTTAACAGAGCAATTAGCAATTATGATCCTTCATTATTTAACCAGTATCTACTTCACAATAAAACCCTAATCACAGAGCATCGCAGTATTCATCTAGATCTAGTATAGTCAAGCACTAAGAAAATTCACATGGGTTAGATCTAGCACTTATTCACATTAATAAGCACAAAGAATCAACATATCTATCTATCATTCATCTATATTAAAGAACTTAAGCAAGTAAACACAGAAACACATCAATACATCGCACAAAGCATGACAACATAGGATATACGTAGTTCACCCCCACCCTGGGGCTACGTCCACCAACTCTTCTTCTCTTTATTATATTCGTTCAATCAGCTACATGCACATAGCCTTGAGATCTTACTCCGTAGAGGATAGGATATCTACGCACCTCGCTAGATCCTCCTTCCTTGAGTTACAGCACAAAGCCTTCCAAAGTCTTTTACAACTACTTGCAATTAGCTCTGCAAGCCTCACACAATATGCACAACATAATTACAATCCACACTTAGCACTTTATCACTTAGCACAACATCACACAGATACCTACTTCCCATACACACACACACACACCTCTTATATCACCTAGACATCTATTTATACTTTACAAAATAGGCCTAAACATGGGTAAACCCATGGGCCGACATCCCCATACCCATTACATAATCCCAAAACCCAAAAAATCCCTAAACCAGGGGTCGATATACTGCAATATCCACTTCGTCTTGTGCTCTGCCTTCGACAGCCTGTCGAAGTCCCAAAATGGTAAAAAATGACCAAGTTTCCTCAAAACTTGGTCAAGGGACAACACTGAGTCATAACATCACTAGTTTCATGACCACACCTTTTGGGTAAGCAAGGCCATTAAAATTAATGCTATAATTTAAAATTGATTAGTAATGATTTTATTTTCTAGGATGCACAAACTAGTTTAGGATTTAGTGCCTTGGAATAGGATTTTGTGAGTAAACTTCTCCAAGGATATTAAATCAACATATGTGTCTGACTAAGGGAGTGGAGATATCCATTGTATAATAGGTAATATCATGAGGCTCTTCTTACACCGAAGTTAAGCATGAGATCATGTGAGGTCGGTTGAAGGGATATCCCCCTGATACCTTCTTAGCATCAGATATATTTCTAGGGATCTATTCATATATGGGAATCTTGCTAGTTCCCTTACCTCTATGAGAGGTGGTGCTTTCAATATTTCAAACTTTTCTACCCTACCCATATGGTGGAACTAACTTATGATTGTTCTCTTATGCATCTTTTATACCATGGTTTCTTAGTTTATTGACTTAGGTGCCACATAGGTTACTTATAGGGGCTATTTTGCAGGTACCCTGGGTCAGATAAGGGTCAGACAACACATAACCTTTATGGAGGATTATCTCTCTCGGGGGATCTGACCAACTAGTTGTTAAGCCCATGAGGGCCTTTATAAATAATTCTGATAACTTTGATCATTAGAAGGGAGTCTCAGGCCCCTCTTGGGCGAGGCATACCTACTTTAGGGAGGGATGCCCCTTTTAGCCACTTTATCATGTTTGTGTGCATATTAGACATTTGATTATTTTTGGTGTGCTCTTTGTTTACTAGTTGGCCTTAGGGTTTGTTTTTTGTATCTTTAGTCTTAAGTCATTGTGGAGTTAGACCATATTCCCCATCGGTCTTGCCTCTTGTTATAGATACCACTATATTTCAAGTCTTTTCCTTCTAAAAGGTGTAGAGTTATTAAGTGTAGTACACACACCTCCACTTATTAGACTTGTGATTCTACAAGGATGAGTGTTTCAGGATTAATCCGTAAGTGCGGACACAAACCGATCTCCCTAGATCCACCTGGATCTAGAACAAAACAGGACAGAATAGGACGCTTTCCTTAAGTTTTAAATATTGAATTTACTAAGAGGCAAGAATCATGGACATACCTTATGATCGCTTCCTTTAGTCTTTGTTGCTCCCGCTTCGCTCCAGTGCTCTTGTGCAACCAAAATCAAAACAACACAAACCAACCAAAGTGATAGGGATAGCATAAACTCAATATAAACCTATGTATGTGATCAAGGAACCATACAATAAAACACAAAAAGCTTTATAGGAAAGAATCATATTACTGTATTATATTAAATTTGAAAGAGAGATTACAACCATTGCCTTGATGTCGTAAGGTCCCTTCCAACTGTCCTTTGTTCCCCACACACTTCTTTCTCCAAGGATTCTGAAACCATAGATCTGATAGCTACTCACAATCTATCTTGACAAAGAAAGTCTCAAAGCCACTCTAACCAAGCCAATAATTCCAAGCCAAAGAACCTCACAAAAGCTAAGAACCTCTTCTCCATGAGAGCTC
>ML783644.1:249424-310797 GCA_009831015.1 Picea engelmannii
AAAGCAGGGTGAGTAACTCTGCCAACATCAATGCGACCTAGTGCTTGACCCTTGTGTGAGAAGGGCTTCCCAGGACAAAATGTAATAAGTGGATTTAACCGCTCCCTAACTCAAGATTCTATGTTTATTTGCAACTTTGGAAATTTATCTTTCACACCTATTCCAAAGCCCTACAACTAATCTAATGTAGGTTTGCTACCAGAAAAGATAAAAATGTCTAATCAATTTTTATAAGCGCTTTATTTTATGGCTGTTGTTACTCAAAAGGAAAATGGCATGGACAATATGGTGTTTTGACCGACTCGAAAATTATGCAAAGATATGAAGATGCAATCGTTTCATTTCGATGAATGCTATGCTACGAGAAGGAGAAAACATTTATCATTCCCATATGCATGATGTCCCAAAATATATTAAACTCATCAATATCAATCATGCAATTTCGCTACTCCAAATGCAAGGATGCCTCCAATCTAATATAAAGCAAGAAATTAAATCTTTTTTTTTTCAAAAATTTCACTAAAAGAAATAATGAACTTTCTTAAAACAATGAAACCCAAACTAAAAGTTTTCTTTTAAAGAAAACTATTCAGAAGAAATCTGATCTTTCCTTAAACAATTCTAAAGAAAACACATGCTTTGCAATTGAAAGACACTCAAAGCAAGAGACTAATCCTTCAAAACCAAACAAAGAAAAAGTGGCTAAAAGCAACTCAAAGGATGTCAAGCAGACTGTAAACAGATCAATATAGGCTCCAAAATTTCAATCCAGTTGTCCCAAGCAAATCTGGGCATCAAAAAGTGACAAAACCCAATCCAAAAATTTCTCACAAACAAGTTCGCAGGCTAGCAATAAAGTGCAGTGCGAGAAGTAGGTATTCTCGCAGGCTAGACATAGGTAGGGTGCGAACACCTTGCACTGGAATACACAGTAGGGTGTGAACTCAGATGATTCTCGCAGGCCAGTAAAGGGTACAATGCAAGAATGTCTGTAAACACAAAATTTTGAAAAACGACAAAAAGTTTGAGTGAACTTTCAGATCCCGAGAGTCTTGATGGATCTCCCACAGACTCAGAGACCATAAATCAAGCAATCAAAGCAAGGGAAACTATACTAACTAGGAAACAATCCGATCCCCAGTGGAGTTGCCAATTTTATTTCAGGATTAATCCGTAAGTGCGGACACAAACCGATCTCCCTAGATCCACCTGGATCTAGAACAAAACAGGACAGAATAGGACGCTTTCCTTAAGTTTTAAATATTGAATTTACTAAGACGCAAGAATCATGGACATACCTTATGATCGCTTCCTTTAGTCTTTGTTGCTCCTGCTTCGCTCCAGTGCTCTTGTGCAACCAAAATCAAAACAACACAAACCAACCAAAGTGATAGCGATAGCATAAACTCAATATAAACATATGTATGTGATCAAGGAATCATACAATAAAACACAACAAGCTTTATAGGAAAGAATCATATTACTGTATTATATTAAATTTGAAAGAGAGATTACAACCATTGCCTTGATGTCGTAAGGTCCCTTCCAACTGTCCTTTGTTCCCCACACACTTCTTGCTCCAAGGATTCTGAAACCATAGATCTGATAGCTACTCACAATCTATCTTGACAAAGAAAGTCTCAAAGCCACTCTAACCAAGCCAATAATTCCAAGCCAAAGAACCTCACAAAAGCTAAGAACCTCTTCTCCATGAGAGCTCCTCTCCTTTTATAGGTTGAAGAGGATAAGGTGAGGAGGTTAGGATGATCCCACTAAATCATGAAAGCGAGTAAGATCCAAACCATTCAGATGCCACCTCACCATAGAAGCTTCTCCATCTAGAAGATTCGAGAAAACGCTCGTTTTTCCCACGTGATGACATTCTCGCACCCTAGCTATAGTGCAACCTGCGAACCGTTCGCACCCTGGCTATAGTGAAACCTATGAGAATTGGTAATTCTCACACCCTACCTATATAGCAACCTGCGAAAATTCCTTTTTATAAGGTTTTTACATAGGAAAAAGAAACTTCTTTTCTCAGGAAAAGTTCTTCTCCCTTCTCTCTTTAAGAACTCAGGCCACTGTGACCCCTCTGAAGGCAACAGATAGGTTTACATCATTAACGATCATAGGGATGACGAAAATAATGTGTAACAATGAGTACTGAACTGAGTCATCAAAATACTGGGAGCCCCTTGACTCCCACACCTACTATAGTTAATGGCACCCCTTCAACTCCTGCCACCACAATGGTTGTAGTCTCGGAGGCACCTATCATCACTATTGCCCATCCTATAGTGAATTCTCAACCTATTTCCACGAACCCATTTGGGTCTCTTGGTCACTTACCGAGATATAATGTTCATTCCATCCCGATGGCCTCTAGTACTTCTTCCTATGGTATGTCAAATTTTACTTCACATTTCTCAAACTCCATCCTAGCCGTTGGACCCAATGCTAGCATTGGACTTGGGGGCACAACTCCTCCTTATACTCCGTTCTCGTTTGGTGGCTCTCAAATCCCTCAAATGACTCCTACAGTGGGAAGAATTCCTTTTTTAACCTCGGGTCTAACCCTGTTTCTTATGGGTGGAGTAACCAACCTAGAGGACAAGCTTCTTCTCATGGTTCATCCTTTACCCTCACCTCCTTAGTGTCGATTCTGAACAACACATTTCGCATGATGAATCCACTTTTAGCCTCCAGATTCACACCCAGAGGAGGTCAGTTTCACACCTTAGGCAACCCCCAACTCAAAGACACTCTATTTGGGGGAATTTTTTATAACCCTCATCATAACATTCCTACTGGAATGGTGCCCAACCAAAATTTTATGAATCATCCTGGAGGAGGGTCTTACAATCCTAGACAGGGCCATCGTGTTTACTAAAACCCTAGATGGGATGCGATTCCCCAAACACAATATTTCCAGGGAGATTGGGGCCAGATGTTGCAACCCCATCTCCCTTTTTTGGTGAGGCTCAAAATGCTAGACTTGTCTAAGTTGATGAACGACACTGTGTTTCATGATCCTACATGGCCCCCCATTCCCACTAAGCTTCCTTCGAACATTATGAAATCCGAAGGAAAGAATGGCGAGGATCTTGGTGATCAAATTACCACCTTTCACCTATGGTGCTCTTTGAATTCCCTTAACGACAATTCCATTCGGTTAAGATTGTTTCAATACACCCTCATAAGGGTTTCCGCAAAATGGTATATCGAGCTACCTAGGGGGGCATATGGGACCTTTATTCAGATGGTGCTAGTCTTCCTTAACCACTTCTAATTGTCAGTTCATTACGATGTTGGCATGCAAATTATGTCGACCTTACGCCAGGACAAAGCCACTCATATATCGGATCACATCCAGGAGTGGCGTAGACGAAAGATTTTGATCAAGACCTGCACACCCCGTATTTCCTGTTAGAATGGTTCCTTAAGTGTTTACAACCTCCTATTTCAATGTATGTTGCTACATCTAGGGTTACATCTGAGGAAGAAGAAATCTTCAAAGCCCAGCAATTATATCTTATATACGCTCAGTATGGATGTTATACAAGTTTCTTAGTGATGCACTGAGGTCAAACTGTGACCCTAGACAAAAACCCAGACCTCATGATGATGGCATTGTAGGATCCGCCAATTTGAAATCCGCAGACTCGGTGACAAGCCATTTGAAAGAGTTTGTCTCTAAAACAGTCTGTAGGAGGGCCAACTTCCTCTGTGTCTTCCAATCCCACTCAGTCGATGGATGTACATTCCATGCAATCGTCGACTGGCCCAAATGGTAGCCAACAACCACGTGGGAATAAGAATAAAGGATGTAATAATAATTGTAAGGGTGGGAAGAATAATAATAAACCCAAGGACAATGGTAATAATGAGAGGACAAATAATAATGCTAGTGAGGGCAAGAAAGAAAGGCGTAAGGTGAAATTTCCCTGTAATATTTGTACATACAATCATATTACTCATTTATGCCCCAAACTTGTAGAAGTTGCGAGGTTCTTATCTCTATCGCCCGCTGTGCTAACGAATCGTTTTCCACGTAACCGTCACATGGCTGCGAGCTCCTCAAAAGTTGGAAATGTGACCGATTGAATTCAAAACCCACCAGCACAAGATGGTGACCATTTTTGTATCAATATGGTCAATTCTCATGTTAATGTAGCCACCTGATCTCGCGATTACAATTCTTCTCAAACTATACCTAGTCTAGAATCTCCTCCTCCTCCGAAGATGCCTTTGCATATAAAAAAAAAGAGCCACCACCTCGTATTCTGAAAGGAGTACTCAAGCACTATACCCACAATCCAAATGCTAGATCCGCCCAGAATTACTCTATTGTTGAGGACCTGGGTCAAATCCCTTGTGCAATGTCAGACCTGGAGGTACTCTAGACGTGTCCTTCATAGAGGAATGCCTTGCTATCTGTGTTAGGAGCTCTAGACCCCAGTGGCTCGAAATTTATCAAGTTTGATGTCATAAATGTGAAGCCTCGCTTTCCTTACCATGTGGAATTCCAAATCCACGTGGTTTATTCGAAGTATACCATCAACCGTGTGGTTTTTAATGAAGGAGCTGCAATGTATGTGATGTCCCTGATCTGTTGGAAAGCTCTTGGCTCTCCGACTCTCTCTCAATATTTGACCATGTTGATTGTTTTTTATGGTCATTCTTTTCACTCTCACAGTATTCTTCCTTCCTTTCTGGTCAAGTTAGGAGGGAAGATGGTACAGGTGCATGTCGAGGTGGTTTATGTGCCCCTTGATTATAAATTGTTACTAGGACACAATTGGAATTATGATATGAATTTTGTTGTATCGTTTGTATTCTGGACTCTTTTTTTCCCTCATGATGGGAATAACATGACGGTTGACCAGTTATACTTTGCATATGCTAGCCCCAGTGCATTTGTTGGACCGTCGATCCCCATGGTCGAAAATTCTTAGCCGACAACTGAGAATATCAGTGTCGAAATATATTTATCCCTTATGGGTACCTTCAACTTCATGGCACTCAGTCACAATGTTTACACCATGCCCAGTAGGCCCTCTTCGTCAGAGAGGTCTGTTCCTTTCTGCACTTCCTATTTTAATGATCCTTGGACCCTACCTTCCTCGAATTTTTCTTGTAAAGTTTAGTCGCATGTTTTAATGTCCATGCCACTATTGGCAACGGAGATAGTGTATCAAGTTTTTCTTGACTCTTCCGCCGATCTAGATCCTATTACCTCGCCGACGTACGAGGAGGATTCTATTCTTAAGCCCGTGTTGGCCACTTCGTCATCTTGTTCACATGACTGCCTTGATGAGAATTTACCCTTAGATGAAGCTATCATTGAGTCCATGAATGGTTCTGACAAACCTTGGGATGGCATGCATCATCGCTCTTATTTTCTCCTAGAGCTTGCTACAATCGAACAAGGTGACTTTCGATCTACATTGAGCGAGATAGTCGGTCATGTCATAGTTCCACTTGATATGCACGACATTTATGCCAAAGGAAATATGGCGAGTATCTCTCCTACCATCATGATCAATATCTCTCCTACCCCTGGAAATATTGAAAATGTACACATCGGTGTGGATTGTGCGCCAGAAGAAATCCTGATCTACACTGAGCTATTGAAGGAATTATGAGATGTTTTTTCTTGGTCATATGAAGAGATGCCAAGAATTGACCCTCGAATTGTCCAGCGTGAGATTAAAACTTATCCAGATGCTAAACCTATTTGACAACGTCTTAGAGATATCAATCCCCGGAAGGCCCCTACTATTAATGCAGAGGTAGAGAAATTTCTTAATGTTGGCTTCATCTAGCCGGTTCCCTTGAATGAATGGGTATCCAATCCTATTCTTGTGAATAAGAAGCAAGGAACCATCCATGTATGCATGGAATTTCATGACCTAAACAAAGCATGTCCTAAAGACAATGTCCCGACACCTTTCATCGATCAGATTCTTGACAAGTGTGCGAGAAGCGAAGTTTTTTCTTTCATGGACGAGTTTTCAGGTTATAACCAAATTCAAATTAAACCTGAGGATCAACACAAAATGGAATTTATTTGTCCTTGGGGTACCTTCGCATATCGGAAGATGCCTTTCAGCCTTAAAAATGTCGGAACAACCTTCCAACGTGGTATGACCTTTTCATTCCATGATCTTAAGCATATAGTCGAAGATTATCTTGATGATCTTGCTTCTCACTCATGTAAGAGAGTGGATCACCCTAAGCACCTTCAACTAGTTTTTGAAAGATGTTGTCATTATAGAATCCGGTTGAACCCTCATAAATGCATCTTTTGCGTTAGGTATGGACATCTTCTGGGATTTTTAGTCTCTGAGACCGGGATCATGGTAGATTTGTTAAAGGTTGAGGAAATATTTTTATTGCCTCGCCCGTGCACCATTTGACAACTTCAAGGTTTACAGGGGAAAGCCAAATTTTTACGTCCATTTATAGTAAAATATGCCAATATTACTAAGGTTTTCATGCATATTTTGAAGAAGGACTCCCCTTTTCTCTAGGATGAGCGAGCCTAGGAATCCTTTGATGCTTTGGATAAATCCTTGGTATCAACACCTCTGTTGAAGTCTCCTCACTACAGTAGGTATTACATGATTTATGTCACCGCGTCCAAGGAGACAAATGGTATGGTTTTGGTTCAGGGGGATGATAAGCTACGCGAGAACATCATCTACTATATTATTTTAAACTTAGTCGGTCCTGAGCTCAAATATTCTCATGTTGAAAAGATAGCTTTGGATGTCATTCATGCAATCCAACTATTACGCCATTATATATTGCTTTGAAAGACTACTATGGTTTCTGATGTCAATCCATTTCAATACGTCCTTAGTAGGTGTATCATAGGGGGGAAATAGAATAAATGGATTGTCATTTTACAAGAATTCGATCTCGATTTCGCTTCTGCGAAATCCAAGAAATCACTAGTCTTTGCAAAGTTAATATCCGACTTCCCATGATTGGACAAGGATGTTGTTCATGTTGATTCTTTTGCGAATGAACACATTTTCCTTGTCTCTTCATCTTACCCCTGGTATGGAGACATTTTTCTCTATCTTCAAACTTTGAATTTCCCTTAGGATCTCTCGCGAGATGACCAATGGTGTGTACAATACCAAGCAAAGAATTACATTATCATCAGAGACACTCTGTATCATCGAGGAATAGACAATATCATGCATTGTTGTTTAAATCATGAAGAAGTCAAGTCAGTTCTAAATGATTTCTATAGTGGGGCTTATAGTGGTCATCTATCTGGGCGTTCAAGCGGTTAAGAAGTGTCACCCCTACCATTTGTTCACTCAGAAAATGCGCTTTCACCCATCCCATCTCCATCCAGTCATTACCGTCGGTCCCTTCACTAATTGGGGGGTGGACTTTGTGGATTGCAACCCAACTTGGCTGGGGGGAATCAACACATTATCATGTCCATAGACTACTTTACTAAGTGGTTCAAGGCCATGCCTACAGTTAAATCCGATGGGAAGATTGTCACCTTATTCATTTTCAATCAAATTATCACTAGGTTCGGTATCCCGATTGAGATTATCACTGATCATGGCAGTCACTTTCAGAAGGAAATGATGGAAGAGCCAGCGTCCAACATGGGGTTTAACCATGGTCATTCTTCCACTTAATACCCCCAGGAAAATGGATAGGTAGAGGCCGTCAACAAGTCTCTCAATACCATTTTGTAGAAAATTGTCAGCCAGAACAAATCTGACTGGCATATTATGCTATATCTCGCACTTGGGGCATACCAAACCTCAGTCAAGACTACCACCATTTTTTCTCCTTTCCAGTTAGTACACGGTGTGGAGTCGATCTTACCTATTGAATGTGAAAACCCTTCTATTGGATTCGCATTCATGCTCCTCCCTGACACTTTCGATCTTGAGCGATGCCTCATACACCTAGAGAGCCTTGATGAGCAGCGTTGAGATGCCTCTAGGACTATCGAAGCGAATAAAATATGTTTCAAGGTCCAATACGATAAGTATTTTTTTCCTCAGTTGTATGTTGAGGGTGACTTGGTCCTTTTATATGATCAATCCAAAGAACTATTGGGGGCAGGCAAGTTCAAACCCATGTGGCACGATCCCTATATTGTGTGACGTGTCTTAGAAAAAGGAGCCTATGAGTTAGAATATTATGAAGGGAACATGTTGGCCAAGCCCAGGAATGGGCTCTACTTGAAAATAGATTACACTTGCGCCCCAAGCTTGGGCGTAACTCTTTGTATACTAATGTAATTTAGTGTATATATATTTTCCCTTTATTTTTTGTCTTCATATTGCTTATCAAGTTTTCCCTTGGTTGGAAGATGTCAACGGAGTCTTCGGTCTACTTAGGATTCATAGATGGAGCCAATCATCATACACAGAACTTGGCTTCCATCGCTTGGGTGGTTTACTCACCCGAGGGTCTACTAGTGTCTTTAGGTGGTGTATGCCTAGGGCCATCCACGAATAATGTGGCCGAATATAGCGTCATTATAGAACTTTTGCGCGATGCCATTTTACATGGTATTTACTCTTTGGAGGTTCTCCTAGATTCCCAGATAGTAGTATGTCAATTGACCAATAGTTACTGTGTACGCGATCCTAAGTTACTCCGATGATTCCTTCGGGTAGGCCTTTTAGAACGAAAATTTGATTTTATTACTTATCATCACATTCCTAGGATTTCTAATTATGTATCTGATGCTTATGCTAATTTCGTTTTAGATTGGCATTTTTCACACAACTAAATCAAAGAAAACAATCTCATCAATCTACACATTGTAATATGAGTAAAGCCGAAGAACCATGTTTTATATATATTTCAAAAAATATGATATTTATAGTACAAAATTGGGGCCAACACCTTCAATACACATATACAACCGATAATACAAAATCCATGACATCTACACTTGTGGCACCAAATGTGTGTCATGATAACAAACTATGGCGTTTGTGATATGTTGAAAGAGTCGCACCCAAGCTCTGGGCATGCCAACCACTTGCCACTTTATGGCCTCCAACAGATCCTCTACGTGACCCATCAGAATTCTATGTGACAAATGAGATAGGTTTCCCTGCATGTTTTGAAGGATTTTATCTACTTCTCCTCCTGCTACCTCATCTCCCCAGTGCCTCCGACGATGTCGTGGAAGCTTTTCTGGCCGTCAAGGACCTACGTATGGATCACATAAGTGTCTAGTTAGTACTTAAATGTCATCCAAAAATATTTTTGTTTTACTATACAAAAATAAAAAATAAATGAAATATTTAAAAAATTTGGCATACCTATGTCCTTGTAGGTGGTCCCTAGTGGCAATGGCATGTCAAGGTCCCCTCTGAAGTTGATCCTTACATAGGGGTAGTCATCCAGAGCAATGACCTATCATCTCCACTAGTAAAAGAAATAATCGTTGTAGGGTGTGGGCACCCTACCTCCCCCGTGTCATCTCATCACCTCGGTCCACCATGCCATGGTTGGATCACAAGGTCCTCGAGGAATGATCTCAACTCTAGGTCTCAAACCTGGAACCTGCTCGAAGAAAAATATACACAAGATGGATGCAAACCTGAAGTTCCTCTTGTCACCCTGTTTGTATTCTATCAACTGGCTCTTCATACTATCCAGTAGTGAGATGCACCAATTGTACACCGTGGGTCTCAAAAAATATACGAAGTAGAACATAAGTGGCCTCGATGCCTAGTTCAATGAAGTCGATCTTGTGATCCGAGTCAAAATGAGGACAACAATATTGAGGCTTAGATTTTTTATCGCTCAGATGGGGAGTTGAATCCCGACCTTCTCGGTCCCTACTATATAGTGAGCATCTATGTACTCTTCTATCTTCATACCGCTCCCAACTCCCTGGGCTTTGATTTTCACCACCTCACCCCGATGCGACAACCAAGTCAAGAAATATGTATCCTCGAATTCAATCCTTAATGGTTTCCCATCAAGGTTGAATCTCTCTTTCTATATCTCAGTAATCCACGAGAAATTGTAGCAACCTGACTTGGGTCTGCATCCCTTTGAGTGCCCCAAACTTGTACAACCCACATATTTTCAAGGCCATTTGATCTCTTTCCACAGAAGCACCTACCTCCTCGTGTTCCCTTTCCCTCCATTATAGCACCATCCTTCCAGAGAAACATCATTTTTTGACTTAGCAACCATAAAAAACTTGTTTACGGACATATATGTGGGTTTCAACATTCACAGTCGTGTATAGGGTTGAGTATACATAGTATGTATTTTACACAGTCGTGTATAACCTCACGTATACGCAACCTAATGAAGGGCATCCTGTGTACACCTAAATACGTAATTTTCACCTTAAATAACTAAAAATTTGAAACCTAAATACAAAATGCAATCCACTAGAAAGAAAGAGGAGGGGAAGAAAAATTACCTGGTCTATACGGTCTCTGATTTTGTCACTCGTCGCTTCTGCAATCACCAGTTGAAAATCAGAGGTAATTTGGTCTAAAATTCACTATTTGGGTAAAAACGTCAAATGACATAGTAAAATTTGGTTTTTGTTACTATTTATAGTAGTTTTTACCCACTTTACATAGTTTTGGATCGTATTTTCTCCTAATGGACTAATTCAACAGTGGATTGAGTTTTATCTAGGGATTCTTCCGGTTGTTAGTGTTATGTTGGTCTTCCATAACTATGGACATGTATTTTCTCTACCCAGCATATAGGATAGGTGTCCATTCCATCATGCACACTTCCATTGTCCTATAATTTTCACTCACATGCCTTAGGTACAAGCCCATTTGTTAGCGACACATAACCCTCCATCTGCTATAAGACGTGTCGTTATCAAATGGTAGAGACTTACCAAACATGGGTACCCTATTTAGATCCTCTGCTCCATTTGGTGCCCATGCACAGAGTTTTTCCGTAGGACAAGGAGTCCCTTATAGATAATACATGACTTTTATGTTGAGCCTCATTTCTCATTCATAAACATGCTAACCTATTCCTAGAGGACTCCCAACTGAGTTTTATTTAATCTCTTTTCTGACTCATTTTCAAAAAGTAAAAAGATTTCCAAGTGAAAATGTCTCTTTCACACTCATAAATTGGATACGAAAGGACATCTATTTGGTACAATTTTATCCCTTTTTCACACCAAGTAGACTAAGATTATGAAAAAGGACACTTTTTTGCGTTAAGTTGTGATTGCATCTCATGCCCTTTATTGCAATATTGCACCTATTGTCGGTTCTCTCTTTGCGTTATAAATTTTTTTCCTCAACATTTTTGCATCCTCAACCAAGCAAAGCCTAGTTTATATCCTTTTCAAGTTGACACCCTATACCCAGGAGGGAACATTCCCCCGAGTGTCCATCTCCCGCATGCACCTCCTTGCATTGAGCATAGGTATGTTCCACTGCTGGAGCTAGTTTTTCTTACTCGCGACACTCGTTTCCTCCTCTGTATAATAGCATTCATTTGACTATTAAAACAAAAAGACGGGCAGGAAGGGATTATTATATTATATTGGCAGCAGTCATGTCGCCTTTGAACAGAGCACAAATTTATTGAGTCCACTTGTTATCATAATTTTGGGTTTAGCATGGCCTTAGAAAGCTGAGCTCATTACAAAGAGCTTACTTCCCCGACTGGTTACTCTTCCAGTCCCTATGAAGAACTTGATTGATGCCTCCTGCATATCATGGTTTCATCATTGATTCTATGTTTCTAGAGTCTTCCATATGTATCATTCTCTTATTCAAAGGATGTCTATCAACCTGTGTCGGCCATTTCTCAAAACTATTGACTTTCCATGTCATCCATACCCTCATTTTGTCTTAGAATCACATGAATTTGTAGTCCTATTACGCACCCTAGTCCTACTTTCCTCATTGGTAGGTAAACTTGAACCCAACAGTCGACATTTCATCCTTGGTCATTGACTGGGTGGTTTCCCTTGTGTTCAATGGAAATGGATCTATTCACACATTGGGATTTGTGCAGTGTCTTGGATTCCATTAGCCTTATTGGTGGTTTCCTCACTTGTTTTAGCATTTTTCCTCATTGGCTTCTATTCATAGGGTATTTTTTGTGCACCGCTTGCACTTGGCACACGCGAAAGACACACAGGTTCGTTGGTTTGTGAGCATGTTCTTCATTAAATTTCCTCCAAATAATCAAGCTCCTGCTTTGTACCTTGTGATGAATGATGAGAGACTCCTTAATGCTCTCCTTTCAGTGGGTCTCCTTCCATCGATTTCATCTTATATATTCTAGAAACAAGACCTAGATTCCTATGAGTACCTAGAGGCTTGCAGTCATTAGTGGTAGGTTCTCTCACCATCGACAATTGGAAATACATCAATGTATCTTGATTGATGGATTATTCAAGTGTTCGACCCCAACTCATTTATTCACACTTGTAAGAATGTACTCAGTGCCTTGATACCTACGTTCATCATTGGTAGGTTTTCTCGCGTTGGTTAACAATATACCTCAATGACCAGTAATCAAACGAAGTCTCATTGTGTTTGAACTCAACTCCTTTATTCACACAATGTAGACTTGCACCTTTGGTGGATTGTGTAGAATACTTAAAGACATCAGTATGTAGCCACACCTTTCCTGAGTTGTTGCTACCTTTTCATTGGACCAATACCTATGTGACTTTAGTGATCATGGGAGATCAGATTGTACTCCATTGTATACAGATATCTTCAAATTTATTTTGAGACTGGTTCTACAGTGCCTTGCTCGTGACTATGACAGCCTTTGGCATGTAACCTCATTTGTATTTTCCTATTCATGGCCATGGATAGTTGTTTGGTATATTTTCACATGGATCTGCAATGTAATTCAAATTGGCAGCCATGTGTGCAAAGTTAGTATAGATTGTAATGAGCAACTAGTTCTTCCAGTTGGGTCCCCATTACTCCACTTCTGGGTTTTTATAATGTATTCCGACCATCACAGATACTCCTCCGACCTCACACATTAGGGGGCATATGTTATAGCAATATTTTCCTCGCCCCATGCAATCTTGCACAAAAGGCCTTTTTCCATTTCCCTATGCAGACCTATAATCCCTTTTTGCAAATCCTAGAGATAAAAATACAATTTTTCCACATATACGCACCTTGCCTACTATACAACCTGCATATATGCAGGTTGCATCACTAAATCCCGCATACATCGGGAAATGTGCCCAAAATTAAAAAATGGTGTCAGGTTTCCATGTCACATCACGAGATCAATTATCCTTGGCCTTCCATATACTGGAAACGTTCTGACTCAGCCCTTCAGTTCCACTTGAAGCCTATAAATGTGCTAAATAGGAGCTATGGAAAAGAGGAGAAAGAATTCAACTTTGAGAGCAAAGTTACTCTGGAGGAATTATTCACTTCACATTGATTTTGCATCCCTTTATCTTTTAAGTCTAAACACAATGTTCATCCCCCAAGCTCTTCCCTTATTGATTGAGAACTTCATTGTCTCTCTTATATGAGCTTGCCTTTAGTGGAGGATTGAAGTGGTGGAGGCCTAGCTGGAAGTAACTTAGTTTCTCGGTTCTGAACCGTGCTAACACAAAAGTCTATAACTTATTCACTTCTGATGATCATATCTTAATAGAAATACTCTTTTCTCATCCAATTCATATCTTGAAAATATTTGAATTATTATTCCATGGGCGTATTTGTTATGAATGTTGATGGATTATGCCATTGAACGTGCTAACATTATATATTATCACCATATGCTTATGTTGCTTGGTTTTTGAGGACTAGTTGCAGGTGTGTTGCTTTGGGTCAAGTGCTCAATGGTGGACTTCATCGAACGCCTGGATGAGGTAGGAATTTTATCTTGTCTTGCTATCATATTTGTTTATATAGCATACTTGAGAATAGAGTTTATTTTTGCAGTCATTTTCATCTCTTGTGGTTTACCCCTAGACATAGAGAGATTTTCCTCGAAATAGATGGACTTTCATATGAAGTCAAGTTGCTCGAGTTTTATTCGGGGAATCTCACTTCAGGAGATTTGAGAATTGGGAATGGATAACCCAAAGTCTCAAAAGCCAAAATAAATATGGACCATTGATCTAGGAATGATCACAACCATCAGATCCAGGAGGAGGACATGTGCCACATTAGGAGATCCACGTTAGAAAGGACATGTGGCACAATCATATGGTGACAAGTGTCTAGGTCCAGTTGGAATTTTAGGTATATGTAAGTCACAAATTTAAGTGACACGTGGAAGCCACTCGGCCAATGCTGAGTCAACAATGATATCAGCGAGTTATGTCAGTCTTCCCAGTATGTGCTTTGGGGGATATCCAATTTCTACTACCAAAAAATACTTGAAGTGTCGAAGTCCGAAGTAAATGCTAATTGTTGATATAATTCGAGATCATTCTCAACCGTTGATCAAGTACAGTGGAAGACTGCAAAGTTCGAAGTCCTGGAGTATCGAAGCTCCAAAATAAGATCTAGACCACTGAAGTTTATGGACAAGCATCTTTGATTTGGAAGTGTTGGAAGACTGCAAAGTTTGGAGTCTTGTAGTACCGAAGCTCTGAAATAAGATCTATACCATTGAATTTTATGGACACACATCTTTGATTTGGAAGAGTTGGAAGACTGTAAAGGTCAGAGTCCTGAAGTGTCAAAGTTCTGAAATGAATGAGAACTGTTCATCATGAAAATAAAATATCAACCATCCGATATACTTCGGCCAAATGTAAGTACGGAATATTGAAATATTGTAGAAGTTGGAAGCGTTGAAGTCCCGAAGTAAATAATAGTTGTCCATATCAATGTTTGATTAAGTCACAACCATTGGATTAAGCAGTGGAAGGATAAGTAAGGATCAAATCCATACCATTGATTCGATTCCAGGAATCACACCAACCATCGGATCAACCCTTGTGAGAGGTAAATACTTTGGAGAGTTGAAACTCCAGAATATTGGATGAGAGATAAATATCCCAAAGGATGAAGTCCAAAGTACTAGGTTCCATCCCCTAGTCATGGGTTACGAACACAGAAGCCATGAGGTGTTGGGAAGAACACTTAAATAATAAGCCTGTGGTCTTGTGCAGATGGTCACATGTAAATGGTTTGTAGGAAGCGCCTCATATAGATTTAATTTCTGTAAAACAGCTTAAGGTCTGTAGAATAATTCGACAGAGAATTAAACACCAAAACAATACAGAGAATCTGTAAAAGCTCAAATATGATTTGTTGGTGAACTAAGAATGCAACAGAAGCATGAGAATGATATATTGAGTTGATCCATGTATGTGATCTACTCATAAAGACAAAGTTCTAAATCAAGATTACTTAAGTTAAATGAATAGGTGTGATGTTTCAAACAAAGGGACATATTGTTTCAAACTCATACCTATTGGAGACTATATAAACAAATAAGTATGGTGAACAAAAGAAGTAATTGAATTTGTTGAAGTATATATATTTATATATAATGGATTGAATGAAGGTTCATTCTATTAGTTTGGTGCTTGTTTACAAGTTGGGTCTTGTATGAGGATTGGATTCCTCACATCTCAGTTGGATCTGAGATCAAAAATTTGGGTCTTGTTATGAGGGTTGGATTCTGCATTTATTAGTTGGATATGAGAACTACAAGATGGGTATTGTAATAGAGATTTAGGTCTCTCATAATTGTTTGAAGATGAATATTGATCTTATGCATTCATTCAAGTTAAATAAATAAATAAAATATTTATTCTTTTATATATTGGTTGAGAAATTGAAATAAATATATGTTGTTCAATTAATTTATGAAAAGTGGAAAATTGTCCAAAGTTTTGTGACACTGATTCACCCCCCCTCTCAATGTCAAGTCTACAGGATTGTTTACTCATTTTCTCATTGTTTCTCATTGTTTACTCCCTTTGTTAACATGTCTACAGGATTCTGGCTGTGTGTATCTTTTCCAAATTCAAATTTCCATCTTCCAAAACGGATCGTATGAAATGGTACATGAGTTGTATATTCTTAGTATTCGAATGGAATGTTGAGTTCTTTGCAAGATGATTGGCACTCTCACTGTCACAGTACAACCTTCTATTCTCCTGCTTCTTTCCCAATTCCTCCATAAACCTATGTAACCAAATCATTTCTTTACTAGCCTCTGTAGCAGCAACATACTCTTCCTCTTTTGTTGAAAGTGCAACAACCTTTTTCAGTTTTGAAATCCAACTTACTTTTGTTCCACCTATAGTAAAAACATACCCTATGGTGCTCCTCCTGCTATCTTTATCACCTGGAATATATGAAGCAACATATCCTTGTAGAATAATGTATGAACCTCAAAAACATAATGCATGAGTAGCATTACCTCTCAAATACCTGAGAATCCACTTTACTGTCTCCCAATGTTATTTACATGGATTGTTCATATACATGTTCATAAATCCCACTACATGTGCAATATCTGGTCTTTTGCAAACCATCGCATACATCAAGCTTCCAACTATTGATGAATAAGGGACCATGGACATGTATTCTATCTCCTCTTGTGTCTTGGGACACATTTAGTTAGTTAATTTTAAATGGCTGGCCAAAGGTGTACTAACTAGTTTTTCATTCTGCATTCTAAACCTCTCCAACACCTTCTCTATGTACTCACTCTGAGACGATGTCAATTTGCGATTTTTCTTGTCTCTTCTTATTCTTATACCAAGGATTTTCTTTGCAGCACCCAAATCCTTCATTGCAAATGAATTAGCTAATTTCTTCTTGAGCACATTTATATCTTGCATATTAGAACTTGCAACAAGCATGTCATTTACATACAATAGAAATATAATATAGCTTCCATTTTCTAGCCTTTTAAAATAAACACGGTGATCATAATGACATCTATTATAACCTTGTTTTGTCATAAACTTGTCAAACTTAATGTTAGTCTCTAATTTTTCTTTTGATCTAGTGTGAGAAACCTTAATCCCAAACCCTTCTTACCTGCACTTCATTATCTTCTTCCAGTTGATTTTGATCATTGTTTTTAGTGTATTATGGTTTGCATTTCATTTTTTGAGTAATTTATTTAAGTTTGGAGTTGTAAGACATGGTTTTAAATGATGTGTCACTTTATATGCCTGTTTGAACTTTACAAATTCAAATTATGTTAAGTCATTAATAGCGCTACGGGATAAGCCTTATTCCTGTAGCGCAAATATAATCATGCCTTGATATGCGCCCATCACCCAGATTTCGTTATGATGACACAGATCATGGTTTGAGAGTTTGCATGTGTCCCACACTAGCTTTGGAATCATTTAGTGATTCAAATTGTTTCATGATCGGATTTCTCTGTACCCACAAAGGACTCATTTCAAATCGACCAATTATCAATGATCATTATATTGAACCAGTCATTCTATGTCTGATTTTGCTGAATTTAAGGCGCAGGTATTTTCTCAGAAGAATGATTCTATACTAACAGATTGCAGGTGGAAAATTTGGAATTTGAATCGTGCTAGTTTTAGCATTGTGTTTTAATGGCACCTAAGAGGACCAGACAGGTAGTCATATTAGAACCCAAGGGTGCTAAAATCCTCGAAGTTTATCCTCAGATGGCTCAAAGGTTCATAGATGTCAGCTGGTTTGAATTCCTTACCACTTTTCAAGGTTACGATGAGCAAGTCTCCATGAGTTTTCACTGAACTTTGATGGTCACGAGGTGGAGATCGGGAAGATGCTAATGCTGGTGATAGAACAAAAAATTTCCAAGGCTTTCAAGTTGGTGGTCAGTGACAGAAAAAACATGTCCTCTCTGGTTACAAATTCCTACACCCTGGATGTGTGCAAGTAGGAATCACTCCTCTCTCCCGTCGTGGATTAAATCCTTCAGTTATAGCATGTCTCATAGACTCTAGACATATTCAATTTGTTGATGCCTTGATAGGAGCCATGCATCATAAGATTTAACACCTTGCTCTCCATTACAAAGTAATCTTCAAAGTCATAATTACTCTCAATCCTGTGGTAGTGCATGGTTGTATGAAAGGAGAAACTGTAGTAATGCACACTGATTATTATAATCAGAGTATTACTCCTTCAACAATCTCTTGGAAAGAATTGGAAGTCCAGTTTTAGCACAAGATGGACAGTAAATACTACTCTTGTTTTATCAGAAATCAAGAAGTCTGCACCAACTAATACAAAGATTCAAAAGCTAGACAAATCTAGATCCAATATCTGTTTTGGAAATAGTTTTCCTTCTACTTCAAAGATTGAGGATTTAGATTGTCTTCATGAAGAAATCATTATTGAGAAAGGAGACAGTAAATATAAAAGGTTTAAAGTTGTGGGAAGAAATCAATCAAACCATATAGTCATGATGTCTTCTGAATTTAAGCTACCCAAGGAAAATGAGCATCATGAGCATCCTACTCCATAGGAATAAATATCTTATATTGAAGGGAGATTCCCTCCATTAAGAGATTTTTTCAAATGGTATGAAGATGGTTAGATTAAATGTCTTGCAAAATATAGAGTAGCCTATAAAACGGAAGATGATATTGATAATTCTTTACAGCTGCAACATTGGCAAAACATAGCTTTAAAATGTCTTTCTAATAATCTGGATGATGTTGCAAAAGAAGTGCATATTGTCTGAACAAAATTTGATGATCATCTCAAATATATGTCTTCCACAGAACATGCAGTGACAAGCATTGAAAAGGATATAGACAAAATATATAAGCAATAAGATTCCTAAGGTTCTACACAGTCCAACAAATAGAAGAAAGGCAAAGCGAAAAAGACTGTTACACAGAGTCAAAATATTTCAATTGACAAAACCCATGTTAAAGAAGAAATGCCTGACATTAGGGTGATGAGGAATAGCAGAAGTAAAGTACCTAAGTTGGATCCGGAAATCGAAACATTTTCTGAAGATGTTAAAGGGAAAGAGGATTCAGATAAATATTTTAATACCCAAACTACAGTCAAGCATGAATCACCATCAACCAGTAAAAGGGGTGTTACATTCAAAAGGAAAATTGTTAAAGGTGTGTCTGTATCTCAAAAACCTAGAAGGATTTATACTAGAGTTACCAACAAGTACAGACTGAAGTCAAATGCCATGTTTAATCCATCAATCAAAGAAGAAAATGTCATAGTTATAGAAGACGACTCTGAAAATGCTGAAGCAGGTACCATGAAAAGGGAAAAAAGAACTTCATTGCTTAAGAAACTAGTAAACAAAGGTAAAATAATGTTTTCATCATCTACAGGACCTGTAACGAGAGATACAACTATATCATCAAATCTCAAGCGGTGTTTTCTGATGACAAAGGCTATTATTTTGCAGAACCAGAAAAGCTACAGGAAATACTCTATTTTTTACCTGTTATAGTCTTTATCTTCAAGAAAGGTTGCAGAACAGCTAGAGATGAATTTGATGAAACCAAAAGAGGTTTTTGTTGGGAACATTCCCCTTCACAAAAAATCTCTTAGTTTTTACACAGAAATCACATTTTAAAATATTCGAATTGATCTTTGAGGGCTAATTTTCTGATAAAGCTACAGGAAATACTCTGTTCTTTTTACTTGTTTTAGTCTTTTTCTTCAAGAGAGGTTGCAGAACAGTTGGAGATGAATTTGATGAAACCAAAAGAGGTTTTTTTGGGGAAAATTCCCTTTCACAAAAACATCTCTCGGTGTTTACACAGTAATCACATTTTAATAGATTTGAATTGATCTTTGACGACTAATTTTTTGATAAAGCTACAGGAAATACTCTATTATTTTTACATGTTTTAGTCTTTTTCTTCAAGAGAGGTTGCAGAACAGATGGAGATGAATTTGATGAAACCAAAAGAGGTTTTTTTTGGGAACATGCCCCTTCACAAAAACCTCTCTCAGGTTTTACACAACTATCATCATTTAAGAGATACAAAGAGATTGTTGGACCCTAGTTTTCAGGAATTTACCAGATTTGTTTTCCTGAAAAATCTCATGGACAACAGTTGACAAGCCACCTCATCAATTCGAATTGGATATCAGATTGGATATTTTCCTTGATTATTTGAAAAAATAAACTAAATATAGATGAGGAGGTTTTCAGATCCATTTATTTTGGATCTTGATAATTATGTATTGTTTCTATATAAACTCTGTAGAATGAGAAGTTAAGGAGGGGAAAATTGGAGATCCAAAGGACTTATTCTGAAACTCCTTGTAAGGCATTATTATTCTATCTAACACTTAATAACAAAGGCATATGGATGGTTAGACACTCTTTTCTACTATGTTTTCTTTCTTCATACTTGATCTCATTATTCAAACTGCAATGCATTTATTTTCTTGATTATTGATTAATACAGTAAATAATTTGTTGTGGTGATTATTTTCAAGTTTTGATTTTAGGTTGATGGTCTTATTTCTTAATGATATTTTGAGATAAGAATTTGTGTGAAGTTGAAAAATTGAAAACTTCATTTTCTATTTTCCTTATTTGTTTAATCCATCTATGTGACTACCTTTTAACCAATCAATAGGGTATTTTCTGTTCTTATTCTGATTTTCTCATTTATTTTATTACCTTGAGCCAGTTTTCAACCACCTTATTCAAAAACCAAACCATAAAAACCCTCAAAACACCATTGAAATAACTAAGATGTGCTAGGCTTGACCCTATAGCAGTCTAGGAGCAACTTCTAGCACTAACATATTTTGGCGTCATTGTCGGGGATGGAGACACGAAGTATTTATCCCTGGGAGAATGACAACAATCAGATCCACTTCTTAATAGTGAACAGGAAGGGGACAGATACATGACTGCAAATCTTTCACCATGGCGACTCCACTGTCTAAAGATTAAAAGGCAACTCCACTGGGGATCCAAGCATGGAAGCCATTTTGGCTCAAAGGTTTTCTTTTTATGATTTTTCAGATGTCATTGGTTTTCCAAACCCAATTCCTAGCAGAGCTAAATGGGAAGGTACCCTTCCTACATTTAAAGGTGGAGATTGGGAGGTTTCGGCTGAGCATCTGCTAGATTTTCATGAGTTTATTCATGAACGTCAGATTGTGCATGAGGATGTCAAGATCAAGATTTTCAGATACTCATTGAAGGGAGCAGCCCTTTACTAGTGCAGATCTCTTTCAGCTTCAAGTATTAACTCATTGGCAAGTCTTCATAATGTTTTCAATATATTTTGTAAAGAAGATTTTTCAGCTGAAAGTCTTTTTGAAAATTGTTGTGATGAATTTGATAAGCATATTCAGCAGAAAGAAAATGTTTATTCTGATTGCAAGAATGAAAATCATGTTGTTGAGGAAGATTTTCCAAATCTAATTGATAATAGGAAAGATGACTGCATAGTTGTGAATGCATTAGATTTTGTTTCTGATGCACCTGTTGTCTTAGATCTGAATGAAAAAATATTTGAAGAAGAGGTCTTTCCTCAACTCCTTCAAATGGATTCCTGTGATATGTTGTTACATGTGATTAAGGAGGAAAATCAAGAGGCTTCTCATCAAGAACAGATATATGAAACAACATATGGCAATGTTAGATTTGATCAACAGGTTTATGATAACATTATGCCCATTTTTCATGTACAGTCAGAACCAGTATATGGAAGTATCGAGCAGCAAGCAGAGGTAACCATTTTTAGTTATCAATCTACTTCTTTCTAGGATCCAGTAGCCATTTATGTGGATTTATGTTTCTAAGAAAATTTCAGCCTTGCTATTTTTGGAATTAAATCAGATGAGGGTTGTAGGTATGTGTTACAAATTAAAATTTTGTTACACATAAAGAATTCTTCTTTGATTTCTATATGCATTGAAATAGCTTTGGTAAATGGTTTGATGTTATCATGGCTTCATTGGAAGAATGATGTCACATGATGAGCCATTTTTTATTGGTTAGAAGTAGGAATAGATAGAAGAATAAGCTCGCCATCAAGTATGAGATTATTTTCAGTATGTTAGTTTGCAGCAGAAAATTTGGTTTCAGTTTTGAAATAAAGACTCCATGCCCAATGCATATAAAGCACTATTGACAAGGGTAGTTTTGGCTTCAAATGAGGAGCATAGTTGCAAAAGTTTGGGCCAGATTTGAATGATATTGACTGACTTCATAACCCAATGGACTAGGCACAACACATAAAAATGTGAATGTTTGCAGAGACAAAAGTTTGCAGGTTGCATTACACAGATGCAAAGAGGAAAAGGCACAGTGGTATGTTTGTTCTTGATGCCTCACGGGGAGAGCATCATCCCCCAGAAACCTTAATCCCAAACCCTTCTAGTGTTTGCTTTTGATCTAGTGTGAGAAACCTTAATCCCAAACCCTTCTTACTTGCACTTCATTATCTGCTTCCAGTTGATTTTGATCATTTTTTTTAGTGTCTTATGGTTTGCATTTCATTTTTTGAGTAATTTATTTAAGTTTGGAGTTGTAAGACATGGTTTTAAATGATGTGTCATTTTATATGTCTGTTTGAACTTTACAAATTCAAATTTTGCTAAGTCATTAATAGCACTACGAGAATAGCCTTACTCCCATAGCGCAAAGATAATCATGCCTTGATATGCGCCCGTCACCTAGATTTTGTTATGATGACACAAATCGTGGTTTGAGAGTTTGCATGTGTCCCACAATAGCTTTGGAATCATTTAGTGATTCAAATTGTTCCATGATCAGATTGCTCTGTACCCGCAAAGGAATCATTTCAAATCACCCAATTCTCAATGATCATTATATTGAACCTATCATTCTATTTCTGATTTTGCTGAATTTTAGGCACAAGTATTTGCTCAAAAGAACAATTATATACTAACAGATTGTAGATGGCAAATTCAGAATCTAAATCGTGCTAGTTTTAACATTGTGTTTTAATGGCGCCTAAGAGGAGCGGACAGGTAGTCAAATTAGAACCTGAGGCTGCTAAACTCTTCGAAGCTTATCTTTAGATGGCTCAAAGGTTCAGAGATGCCAGGTGGTTTGAATTCCTTACCACTTTTCAAGGTTACGATCAGAAAGTCTCCATGGAGTTTGCACTGAACTTTGAGGGTCACGAGGTGGATATCGGGAAGATACTGATGCTAGTGACAGAACAAACAATTGCCAAGGCTTGCAGGTTGGTGGTCTGTGACAGAAAAAACATGTCCTCTCTGGTTACAAATTCCTACACCCTGGATCTGTGCAAGTAGGAATCACTCCTCTCTCCCATCATGGATTAAATGCTTCAGTTCTAGCATGTCTCACAGAATCTAGACATATTCGATTCATTGATGCCTTGATAGGAGCCATGCATCATAAGAGTTAACACCTTGCTCTCCATTACAATGTAATCTTCAAAGTCACAATTACTCTCAATCCTACGGTAATGCATGGTTGTATGAAAGGAGAAAGTGTAGTAATGCACACTGATTATTATAATTAGGCTATTACTCCTTCAATAATATCTTGGAAAGAATTGGAAGTCCATTTTTAGCACAAGATGGACGGTAAATACTACTCTTGTTTTAGCAGAAATCAAGAAGTTTTCACCAGCTAATACAAAGATTCAAAAGCTATACAAATCTAGATCCAATATCTGTTTTGGCAATAGTTTGCCTTCTACTTCAAAGATTGAGGATTTAGATTGTCTTCATGAAGAAGTCATTATTGAGAAAGGTGACACTAAATGTAAAAGGTTTAAAATTGTGGGAAGAAATCCATGAAACCATATAGTCATGATGGCTTCTGAATTTAAGCTACCCAGGGAAAATGAGCATCATGAGCATCCTACTCCATAGGAATAAATATCTTATATTGAAGGGAGATTCCCTCCATTAAGAGATTTTTTCAAATGGTCTGAACATGGTCAGATTAAATGTATTGCAAAATATAGAGTAGCCTATAAAATGGAAGATGATATTGATAATTATTTACAGCTGCAACATTGGCAGAACATAGATTTAAAATGTCTTTCTAATAATCTGGATGATGTTGCAAAAGAAGTGCATACTGTCTGAACAAAATTTGATGATCATCTCAGATATATGTATGCCACAGAACATGCAGTGACAGGAATTGAAAAGGATATAGACAAAATATAGAAGCAATAAGATGCATAAGGCTCTACACAGTCCAACAAACAGAAGAAAGGCAAAGCGAAAAAGACTGTTACATAGAGTCAAAATATTTCAATTGATGAAACCCCTGTTAAAGAAGAAATGCCTGACTTTAGGGTGACAAGGAATAGCAGAAGTAAAATACCTAAGTTGGATCCAGAAATTGAATTTTTTTCTGAAGAAGATGTTAAAGGGGAAGATGATTCAGATAAAGATTTTAATACTCAAACTACAGTCAAGCATGAATTGCCATCAACCAGTAAAAGGGGTTCTACAGTCAAAAGGAAAATGTTTAAAGGTGTGTCTGTATCTCAAAAACCTAGAAGGATTTATACTAGAGTTACCAACAAGTACAGGCTGAAATCAAAGGCCATGTTTAATCCATCAATCAAAGAAGAAAATGTCATAGTTATAGAAAACGACTCTGAAAATGTTGAAGCAGGTACCAGGAAAAGGACAAAAAGAACTTCATTGCTTAAGAAACCAGTAAACAAAGGTAAACAAATGTTTTCATCATATACAGGACCTATAATGAGAGCTACAACCAGATCATCAAATCTGAAGCAGTGTTTTCTGATGACAAAGGCTATTATTTTGCAGAACCAGAAAAGCTACAGGAAATACTCTGTTTTTTACCTGTTATAGTCTTTATCTTCAAGAGAGGTTACAGAACAGCTGGAGAGGAATTTGTTGAAACCAAAAGAGGTTTTTGTTGGTAACATGCCCCTTCACAAAAACCTCTCTCAGGTTTTACACATAAATCACATTTTCTGATATTCGAATTGATCTTTGAGGGCTAATTTTCTGATAAAGCTATAGGAAATACTCTGTTATTTTTACTTGCTTTAGTCTTTTTCTTCAAGAGAGATTGCAGAATAGCTGGAGATGAATTTGATGGAAAAAAAAGAGGTTTTTGTTGGGAACATGCCCTTCACAAAAAAATCTCTCATTTTTTACACAACAATCATATTTTAAGAGATTCAAATTGATCTTTAAGGGCTAATTTTCTGATAAAGCTACAGGAAATACTCTGTTATTTTTACCTGTTTTAGTATTTTTCTTCAAGAGAGGTTTCAGAACCGTTGGAGATAAATTTGATGAAACCAAAAGAGGTTTTTGTTGGGAACATTCCCCTTCACAAAAACCTCTCTCAGTTTTTATACAACTATCACCATTTAAGATATACAAAGAGATTGTTGGACCCTATTTTTCAGGAATTTACCAGATTTGTTTTCCTGAAGACAACAGTTGACAAGCCACCTCATCAATTCGAATTGGAGATCAGATTGGATCTTCTCCTTGATTATTTGAAACAAGAAACTAAATATATATGAGGAGGTTTTCAGATCCATTTCTTTTGGATCTTGATAATTATGTATTATTTCTATATAAACTCTGTAGAATGAGAAGTTAAGGAGGGGAAAATTGGAGATCCAAAGGACTTATTATGAAACTCCTTGTAAGGCATTATTATTCTATCTGACACTTAATAGAAAAGGCATATGGATGGTTAGACATTCTTTTCTAATCTTTTTTCTTTATTCATGATTGATCTCATTATTCAAACTGCAATGCATTTGTTTTCTTGATTATTGATTAATACAGTAAAAAATTTGATGTGGTGATTATTTTCAAGTTTTGATTTCAGGTTGATGGTCTTATTTCTTAATGATATTTTGAAATAAGAATTCGTGTGAAGTTGACAAATTGAAAACTTCATTTTCTATTTTCCTTATTTGTTTAATCCATCTATGTGACTACCTTTTAACTAGTCAATAGGATATTTTTTGTTCTTATTCTAATTTTCTCATTTATTTTATTACCTTGATCCAGTTTTCAACCACCTTATTCAAAAATCAAACCATAAAAACCCTCAAAACACCTTTGCAATAACTAAGATGTGCTAGACTTTACCCTATAGCAGTCTAAGAGCAACTTCTAGCACTAACACTTAAAATACCACTACCTTGGAGCTTGATTTAGGCCATACAAGTTCTTCTTCAACCTGCATACCAAATTTTCCTTCCCTTTGACCTCATACCCTTGTGGTTGTTGCATATAAATCTCTTCTTCCAAATCCCCATGGAAAAAAGTTGTTTTTACATCTAATTGTTCAAGATGAAAATCTTCTACTACCACAAGACTTAAAATAGTCATAATTGAAGGCATTTTAACAACATGAGAAAATATTTAATCAAAATTTATACCTTTCTTTTGTGCAAACCACTTTACAACAAGTCTATCCTTGTACCGCTTTTTTCCTCCATCTTCTTCCTTCAACTTGTAAACCCATTTATTTTTCAATGCTATTTTTACTGCAGGCAACTGAACCAAGTACCAAGTTTGGCTATTTACCAAGGAATCCATTTCCTCTTCCATGTCTTGCTCCCACTTATTTTTAGTGTTTACCTGCATTGCCTCTTCATAACATTTTGGTTCATCGGAACCATTCAAAAATAAATAATACAATGAAGGAGAGTATCGTTCAGAGGGCCTACTTAACCTGGTAGATATTCTAACAACACTTGCAGGAGTTTGAGGTATATGTTGATCCTGTTGTTGTACATTATGATTTTTTGGTACCTTTGGAATTTATTTTTCAGTGATCTCATCAAGCACTGTCTATTACGGTTTTTCTTCTTCCTGTTTCTTTCCCTGCAATTGATCTTTGTACATGTCCTTCTCATTGAATATAACATATATACTCCTAATTATTTTGTTATTTTCATAATCCCATAAGTGATAACCAAAATCATTAACATTGTATCCAATAAAGGTACACTTCTTGGATTTTTCCTCAATCTCTGTTATATTTTCTTTATCAATATGGACAAATGATTCACAACCAAAAGCCTACAAAAAATAATAGTTTAAATTTCTACATGTCCATGCCTCCTCTGAAATTATACCATCCAAAGAGCTTGAAGGTCCTCTGTTTATTAATTAAACAACAGTATTTACAACATCTTCCCATAACTGTAAGGGAAAACTAGCATGCAATCTCATACTCCTTGCACGCTCCATGATTTTCTTGTTCATCCTTTCTGACACACCATTTTCTTGTGGTGTTCCTGGAACTGTCTTCTCTCTACGAATCCAATGGTATGAACAGTAATCATCAAACTCCTTGCTGCAATATTCCCCTCCATTTTCTGATCTAAGACACTTCAACCTTTTTCATCTCTCATTCTCAACCAAAGCTTTCCATTTCTTAAAAGTATAAAAAAAAACATTTTTTTGTCGAATGCAATAAACCCAAGTTTTTATAGTTGCATCATTAATAAAAGTAACATAATAATGAGATCCACCAAGAGATGATATCTTAGTCAGTCCCCATACATCTATATGAACAATCTCTAACCTTTCACTCTTCTTTTCTTTTCTGACTCTCAGAAATCTGACTCTCTTATGTTTTCCATAAACACAATGCTCACAGAAATCCAAATCGATTTGTTTAAGATCTGGCAACAAAATTATTTTATGAAGTATATGCATCCCCTTCTCACTCATGTGTCCAAGCCTATGATGCCACAATGTTGTATCCACTCCTGTAGAAGATAAATATATAGAAGAGTTAGTATTACCAGTACATAAATACAATGTACCTACTTTTTCTCCTTTTGTTATCACCAATGATCCTTTGGTGACCTTCCACACCTTATCTGTAAATATGGATATACAACCTTCGCTTTCCAACCTCCCTATTGAAATCATATTTTTCCATAGATCTGGAACATGTCTTACCTCTTTCAAAAACCATTGGTTTCCATTGCTTTTCTTTATTTTTACCTTTCCCATTCCAACAATTTTTCATGATGCATCATCACCGAAATGAACCTGTCCAAAATCACCTTGAACATAATCTAGAAAATGTTTCCTATGGGGTGTGGCATGAAATGAATCCCCTGAATCTACTACCCAAGACTTGGAAATATTATTTATAGAAATAATCAAAGCATCTTGTAACACATCACATGTTACATCTACTTCCTAATTTTTCTCTTGTTGTCCATCTCTTTGTTTCTTTGGAGCTCTGCAGTCTTTCTTCGGATTTCCTTTCTTCCCACAATTCCAACACTCTATCTTTCCAAATCTAGATTTGTATCTTCCCTTCGTAGAATTTATGTGACTCCCTAAGCCCTTTCCTTTATCCTTTTTTCTTCCCATGTTCTCCATGTTTAATGCATTACCTGATGTCTCACCTATGTTTTTCCATCACATTTCCTCACTAAGGATAACACCAACAACATCATCAAATTTTAAAGTATTTGAACTAGAGACAGAGTTACTTGCAGCCATGACCAAGCCATTCCAAATTTCTGGCAATGAGCATAAGATTAGAAGATCCCTGACCTCATTATCAAAGTCCACTTTTACATAACTTAGTTGATTAGTAACTGTATTAAATTCATTTAAATGATCTGCAACAAACCCACATTTTGACATCTTCATATTAAATAATATCTTAATTAGAAATACCTTATTGGACGTCGAGGGTTTTTCATACAGATTAGCTAATGCGTCCATCAGCTCCTTTGTTGTCTTTTCTTTCGAAATATTGAAAGCCACCGATGTTTTTAAGCTCAGTCGTATTGTTCCTAGTGCCTTTCTATCAAGAACCTCCCATTATTTATACTTCATGGTCGTTGACTTATTTTTTATTCCACCCAATGGTAGGAATAGATCCTTTTGATATAAATAATCTTCCATATGCATCTTCCATTACTGGTAGTTTTGGTCGATAAATTTCTGAACCCTAAAATTTCCATCATCTGCCATTTCTCCCACTCGAATCAGGAACCCTCTTTTCCTGCGAGTTACCTTTTGCTTTGATACCATTTGTTAGAAAAATAGGATCACAGAGAAATAAAATAAAACACAGAAGATACACAATATAATAGATACACATATATACCTGGTTCACCCAGTGTGGGCTACGTCCAGCAGAGAAATTGCCAGGTCCTTCCTTTATTATTTTTCAGCAAATGAAGGGATACAACCTACAACACATCCACTCTAACTTCCTCTTCTTTCTCTCACTGTCTCCTCTCTCAGAATACAATATTCTCCATGATGCATAGCCGCAATACATTTCCCTCATAAAAGAGGGTTTCCTTCTAGGGAAAAAAAACATAATACAACTTCTATCGTCAAATTTGTGACCTTATAATGAATGGTCCAGATTTATAATGAAACTACAATATACATTTACAAGGAAATTTTTCCTTCAGGGGGCATCGCCCCCAAACCCTGGTTGGGGGCCCGCTTTCCCCTAAACCCCGCAGAAGGGGTAACCCCCCTCTGCACTCCCATGTATGGAGGAGTATACATTCTTCCAAGGTGTAAAGTCTTCATGGGGTATAAACACGGTTGGAAACAAAAACCTTTGAATCAATAAGATAATCAGGCTCCACAACCAACAAGAGTTAATTCATAACTCATTAAGTACTAAATAAATACTACAAAATCTTAAGATTGATGTTACAACAACAATAGAAGAGATTCATATGGAACCATGAAATGGTTTATATACTAAAGTTCCTATGGGGACTATTGACAATATTGAGTACACAACTATGTGCACTCTAGAAGAGTTATAGAAACTTCAACAAAAATATATGTTGCTACTACAACAGTTAGATCCATCTAACCATGAAGATCATGAGCAAAAGATTCAGTTAGAAAATAAAGAAGAGATCAAAATCTTGAAAAATGAAGTTGTTAATCTAACAGAAGAAATGGAATAATTAAAGACACATGACAATAAAAGAAAACAAGTACTAAATGAAATAGAAGAATTGGTTAACAATATAAAAACTCAACTTGAGGAAACTAAAGAAAGTGAACAAATCCTAAAGATCCAGTTAACTAGGAAAGAAAATTATTATCACATGTTGGAATTAGAAATTATCAACTTCAAAAACATAAATGAAAGTACTAATGCATATCTGATGACTCAAATTGAAGAAGACAAGAAAAATGAAGAAGCCTGGAAGATCCAAATAACTAAAAAGGAAGAATATTTCCAAATGTTTGAATTAGAAGCCATCAACCTCAAAAGGATTCTACTAAAATACGAGGAAGAAATCAAAATATTGAAAACTAAAGTTTTTTATCTAACAAAATATATGGAAGAATTTAAGACATGTGACAAAACTATTAAATGCAAAGAAGTCTTGGATGAGACAGAAGAAATCGTCATCAATCTAAAGGCTCAACTTGAACATGCTAAGGAAGTAGAAGAATCCCTGAAGATTCAATTGAATAAAAAGGAAGAGACATGTCACAAGTTGAAATTAGAAATGATTAACCTTAAGAAGATAAATGAATACAGTAATGCAAATATAAAGATTCAACTCAAGGAGGCCAAGAAAAATGAAGAAGACAAGAGGATGCAATCATCTAAAAGGGAAGAATTATGTCACATGTTGAAATTAGAAATAGTCAATCTCAAAAAGATGAATGAAAAGACAAACAACACTGCAATTTCCAGAATAGCTCAGCTATCCTAGATGAGATTTGGAACAATTAAAGATCAGTTGATGAAAAAACTAGTCTTGGCTACAATAAGAAAGAATACAGTGACAAGTGGAGCACCATTTACAAACATGGGAAAGGATCATCCTTCTCGAAAGGAAACGGTGCAATCACAAACCAATTACAAGCCATGAACTTTGTTAAGGAAGGAAGCTATAGAAGTAAAAATGAAGAAAATCAAAATACAAATCTCTCAAGCCAAAATAAATTCAAGAATGGAAACACCTTCGATGGCTATTTCTTTTCTTGTCATAACTTTTTCCATAAAGCAATGGACTGCAAGAAACTAGAGAAAGGATATGCAATAAAATCCAAAAACTCAATTAGACGTTGGATATACAATTTTTTTGGGAACACAACAAAATTTTGTCATACAATGAGATGTTACAATTGTGATAGGTTTGGGCACAAATCCCAAATCTAAAGGAGTTCAAAAAGTCAATCCTTAAATAAATCATTCAAGACTGTGAGAAAACCTAATAAAAGTTGGAAGAAGAAAGGAGATGACAAATCTCCAAAAACACAATTAGAAAGAGAAGGTCCAAAAGGAATAATATCTCATAGAGAGATATGGAGAAGAAAATATGAAGGAGAAAGCAAGAAAGATGATATTACACCTAAAAATGAAGAAATTAATAATAGGAAAATGATGGGTGAAGGTCCTAATAAAGAATGTGAAATTCAATATGAAATAGATCAAGATCAAGAAAGGGAAGTGCCTATAGAATAAAATGGGACAATATCAAGTTCTGATGATGTCATAATTTGTTAGCCAAAGAAAGAAAATACAAAAACAAAAGTTTAAATTGGTTTCTAAAAAATCAAAGGATTATGCCAAGAGTTTAAAAAAAAATAACATATGGAAAATATTAACTATCCAAATATTGGTGGTCAAAAGAAGAATCATTGGTAGGGTTAGTTGTAGAAAACAAGAAGGAGAAAACTGAGAAAGAGGAGCATCACCTTAGGAGGAGTATGACCTCAAAAGGAGCAAGAAAAGATCATTTTTGTCACTTTTGTAAAAAACAAAAAGGAGAAGAGAAAAAGTAGCAGATAAGTTCAATTGGTATCAAATCAATTGGTAACAAAATTGGTATTAGATCAATTGGTATCAATCCTCAATTAATATTCTTGTAGAATATCAAAGAAAGAAGATTAAGAAACATATCAAAAAAAATCAGTAAGAGTCATATCCTTGTCCTATTTGACAAAGGAAAGATAGTAAAATATCAAGGGGAGTATTTTGGTTATCAAACAAGAAAATAATTAGATTAGGTTTAAATAACTTGATCATTGCAAATTGGTATAAAAAAGACTACATATTTGTAACACAAATATCCCAATGAACTGAGATAAGAAATTAGTAAATTCATAGGGGCACATGGTCAGGGGGTCATTGCCACAAGGGGAGTTACCCGAGGCTCAACAGATTGGTCAGCAGCATGTAGACAGATAGAGGTTGATCATAAGGGGAGCATCCCTTTGCCATTGATGTCAAAGGGGGAGAGTAACTTCAGAGGAAGAGAAGTATCATCACAAGGGGAGTTCTAGTATGAATTTGGTATGTTTCCATCAATGAAAAAGGGGGATATTTTTGGACATATTGTCATTGATGAGTTTTCATTGATGTCAACAGTCAATGTCATTGTGATGTGATGATAAGTTGTTATGATGAATTGTCATTGATGTCAACAGTATGATAGTATGCAGAGTTTATGTCAAACAATTAGCAGAGAATGAAAATGTAAAATAGTATGCAGAGATTCAAGCTCAGAACGAAGGACATTAATCAAATCTCACAAGGGAGAGCGCATTGCAGAAATGCCATCAGGATCAAAATCCCCATAGGAAAACTCCAAAATATTCAAGGAATAATCTTGTTCGTTGAGACAATTTTCAGGAGTAGTCGTGAAAAAGACATAACGTGAGGTGAAGAGGAATCTACCTAAATATCAGGAGAGGAAACGTATTAGATTGCACAATATCATAGCATGCAGAGATCCTTGGTTCAGTTGGAAACCAAGTATAAACCCAAAAGCTCAAAAGAGATGAAACACAAGAGCCATACATTAACATTTCGGGAGTTGTATTGGTCGTTAGATAAAGGAGAGAAGTAACGAAATCCTTCCAAACATTAAATCAAGGAGGGAAGTCATGAAATACCGCCAACTGTTAGATCAAGGAGAGAAGTCACAAAATCCCACCAGCCGTTAAGATCGTGTTAACTTACTTGAGGTTTAATCGGGGAATCTCATTTTCGGGAGAATTGAGAAGTGAGGAAAAAGAAAACAACTCGAAGTCTCAAAGGCCAAAATAAAAGGCCCGAGATTCTAAACAACCAAATTCTCGACAGTCATTGGATCGGTTAAAGAAGGACTGTTATATGAAGTCAATGTATTCAAGGTTTAATTGGGGAATCCCACTTCGGGAAAATTGAGAATTGGGAATGAATAAATAAATTTGGATCGTTGATCCAAGATCTTATCAAAATCGTTGGATCAAGGATTCATGAGATCCCAAAATAGTTAAAATCCCAACAATCGTTGGATTGTATTAAGCATTTCATGACAAAGATGGATCGTTAGATTACGTCAAGATGCACGAGGTTTAATCGGTGAATCTCACTTCGGGAGATTTTGGAAATGGGAGCGTATAACCCAAAGTGTCCAAGGCCGAAATGAATTGATCACAACCATTGGATCATGTTAGTATTTTCGCATCAAATATGGACCCTTATATGAATTCAAGTTGCTCAAGTTTTATTCAGGGAATCTCACTTCGGGATATTTGAGAATTGGGAATGGATAACGCAAAGTCCTAAAGGCTGAAATAAATATGGACCATTGATCTAGAACTAATCATAATTGTCAGATCTAGGAGGAGGACATGTGCCACATCAGGAGATCCACGTCAGAAAGGACATGGGGAACAATCAGATGGTGACAAGTGTCTAGGTCCAGTTGGAATTTTAGGTATATGTAAGTCACAAATGTAATTGACACATGGCAGCCACTCGGCCAATGCCAAGTCAGCAGTGATGTCAGCAATTTACATCACTCTAGGAGCATGTCCTTCGAGGGATATCCAGTTTCTACTACCATAAAATACCCGAAGTACCGAAGGCCGAAGTAAATGATAATTGTTGATCTAATTTGGGAGAATTCTTGACCATTTATCAAGTACAATGGAAGACTTCAAAGTTCAGAGTCTCGGAGTACCGAAGCTCCAAAATAATATCTAGACCGTTGAATTTTATGGACACATGTATTTGATCTGGAAGAGTTGGAAGACTGCAAAGGTTGGAGTCTCTAAGTACTAAAGCTCTGAAATACAATCTAGAACATTAAAGTTTATGGACACATGTCTTTGATCTAGAAGATTTGGAAGACTGAAAAGGTCATAGTCCCGAACCATCGAAGTTCTGAAATGAATGAGAATTGTTCATCGTGCAAATAAAATATCGACCATCTGATCTACTTCGGAGAAATGTAACTCTGTAAGATTGAAAGATTGCAGAAGTTGGAAGCATCAAAGTCTCGAGTAAATAATAGTCATCCATCTCAATTCTTGATTAATTCACATTCGTTGGATTAAGTAGTGGAAGGATAAGTAAGGATCAAAGCTAGATCGTTGATTTGATTCCAGGAATCATGCCAACCATAAGATAAACCCTTGTGAGAGGTAACCACTTCAGAGAGTTGAAACTTCAGAATATTGGATGAGAGAGAAATCTCCCGAAGGCCAAAGTCTAGAGGACTAGGTTCCTACCCTCGGTCATGGGTTAAGAACACAAAAGCCATGAGGTGTTGGGAACATTGCTTAAATAATAATCTCATGGTTTTGCACAGATGGTCACATGTAAATGGTTTGAAGGAAGCACCTCATACAGATTTCATTTCTGTAAAACAACTTAAGGTCTGTAGAATAATTTGACGGTGAATTAAACACCAGAACAATACAAAGAATTGGTAAAATCTTGAATATGATATGTTGGTGGACTAAGAACACAACATAATCATGAGAACAATATATTGAGTCAATCCATGTCTTTGATCAACTCATAAAGACAAAGTTTGAAATCAAGATTAGTTAAGTTAAATGAAGAGGTGTGATTTTTCAAACAGAGGGACATAATGTTTCAAACTCATACCTATTGGGAGACTATATAAACAAAGAAGTATGGTGAAAAAGAGATGTAGTTGAATTTGTTGAAGTATATATATTTATATATAATGGATTTAATGAAGGTTCATTCTATCAGGTTGGTGCCTGTTTACAAGTTGGGTCTTGTATGAGGATTGGATTCCTCACATCTGAGTTGGATCTGAGATCAACAAGCTAGGTCTTATTATGAGGATTGGATTCCTCATTTCTCAATCGGATCTGATAACTACAAGCTGGGTCTTGTAATAGAGAGTTGTGTCTCTCATAATCATTAGAAGATGAAGATTGATCTTATGCATTCATTCAAGTTAAATAAATAAATAAAATATTTATTCTTTTGTATATTGGTTGAGAAATTGAAATAAATATATGTTGTTCAATTAATTTATGAAAAGTGGAAAATTTTCCAAAGTTGTGTGACATTAATTCACCCCCCCCATCTCAGTTTCAAGTCTACATTTCAACACAGTTAACACAGAAGTGTAATTGTTTTCTTTATACCATAATTATTCGAGAGTCATTATATCAAGGCGTTGTTGGTTAATTCAATCATAAGTTTGGAGTTCACAGTCATTCTGTGGCACAATGCCTTCAATGACTTTATCAAACCCAACTCTCTTCTAAGTTAGTTATAGAACCTGAAACTTCGTCCAGGTGTCAAATCCAGGAAGCAAAATCCACGATCAACTGTCAAGGAAGCACCACTTCCTAAGCATGCCAAATTTAAAAAAGGTTACATCTAAGAGATAGTGTTAGTTCAAGATCCGCGTGTCATACCTAGGGACATTTCTGTAGACGTGGAACGATGTGATAACCCCTTTTTGAAGTTAACAGTGACCGCGCCAAGAAGGATATCACAAATGTGCTACGATTGTTCATGCAATCACTGAAAAGGTTATTTTTATCTTGCTAACACCTGTAAAATTGGAGTAAAATAGATCTAACAAAAAACGATGGAATACTACCAAGACGTACTTTCTAAACAAAGGGAATTAAGAAAAAACAAAAGGGATTTAGACCGTTCTCAACTGAGGTAATGAAGAAGAATATTAATTTTAAAAGGATAAAGACTCTCAGGACAACGTTTTTTCTAAATATAACATGCATTAAATTCTTTTAATTTATTTAATATTTTTATTTAGTCTCTCATTTAAACTTAGACTTAGACTTAGTTTTAAACTTAGGCTTAGATTCTTGTTAGGCTTCTAGTTATAATTTAGTGATTAATTAATACTATGTCCTAACAAGGTCTAAATATTTCATTAAGTTCTCTAGGCCATCTAGATTTATTGACTCACATTTTAATTACGCAATGTTCCTTTCAAGATGCACCTTTGTGCTCCAAGGGTGCCACTCGCCTTTGATTGGTTTTGGAATTTTTTTCGAACCTTGGATTCAACACTCCATTTGGTAAACCTTATGAGAGACGAAAGGATTCTAAGGAATAAGGATTCTGCCTTTTTGCACACCCCTTAGATTTCCTCATGAGTGATTGTCTCAACCTGCTCTCACGTCATCGTGTACCTCTCAAACTAGGTAATCGTTAACCTACAATTTTGTACATGGCTGGAGTGTTGGTAGGTTGTGATAGGGAAACTGCCACACCTCTCCCTCAAATGTTTGTTTTATGTGCATGACCCCTTTACTCCTTATGTGAGTGGGATTAGCAAGCATTGTCAAGCCTAAATCCATTAACAAAAATAGTGTCAATAATCCATATACATAAATCATATTGTAATCAATCATATATCAGATGTGTGTAAAATGAAATACTTAATCAAAATACAATCCACTCCCTTACTCAATCCAGAGTCCAAGGAATTCCATTGATGCCATCAGCATCCATAACCTGCCATGTGTCTTGCACACTTAGGAGAACTTGTCAATAATATCTTCCAATAGACATACATCTGAAAGTAACAATAAATCACAATACATCATCATCATCATATATAACTCATAATCAAAATGAAATCATAATGTATCATAACTGGATCACTTGCATGCAAGTGCCCTCAAAGAATAAGTAAATATAAGTGTGTTTAGTAAAACGAGATGTTACATACACCCCCTATTGTTTTAAAATTCATCTCGAAGTTTGTATAGTATATAATTTCAAGTAAATAAATGTATCTGACATAGACCTACATATCCAATCTATCAAACAAATAGGGAAATTGTTGACGCATCTCATATGCGTCCTCCCATGTAGCTGAGTGTGGAGTATAATTGTCCCACTGGACCTTGACCTAATCAACTATTCGACGTCGTATTTTTCAAACATGATGGTCCAGAATGTGAATTGGCTTTTCCATGAGAGCACCCTCATCTAACACCTACAAATAACTCATGTCAATAACATGTGATGGATCAGTAATATAATGTCGTAAAATAGATACATGAAATACATCATGCATATGCCTCAAATAATCAGAAAAGGATAGTTGATGCGCCATGATTCCTTTATTTTCCACAACCTTGAAAGGTCCCACAAACCTAGGAAATATTTTAGCACCCTTTCCAAAATTAATCGAACTTTTATACAATTTTACCCGCAAGAAAACTCTATCGCCAACCTCATAATTGTGGTCAACGCGATGTGCATTAGCATAACTCTTTTGTCGATCATGCTCTTCTTTAATCCTTTTTCTTTTTGATTTCATCTATTATTCCATTTCTTGGATCACTTTTAGTCCCACTAGGAACCCATCCTCAAGTCGATCCCAACTCACGACGTCCGACAAGGTCGCCCATAAAGGAACTAAAACAGTGTCATTTTAATCATACTTTGGTAAATTTTGTTGTATGCAAACTCTACCAATGGAAAGAAGTATTTTTGGTTTATCCATCTATCTCAAGGTGATATGTTGTGCTAAAACTCAATTGTGTTCCCAAGGCCTCTTGGAAACTAGTCCAAAATCATCCAGTAAACATTGATCCTCGATCAGATATGATTCTTCTTGGTACACCATGTAACCTCACAATATCGCTAAAAAATACTCTAGCTATGTCTGGCGCCTGATATGTCGTACGCACTAGAATAAAGTGTGCACTCTTTTTCAGAGTGTCAACTACCACAAAAATTGAATCGTGTCTCCTTGTCATCAGTGGTAATACAACAATAAAATCCATCGAAATGACTTCCCATTTCGATTTAGGAATAACGTGTGGCTGTAAAAATCCTACTGGATGTCTATGTTCAGCCTTTACTTGCTGAAATTCTAGACATCTTTCCACGTGACTAAATATGTCCGCTTTCATTCCTTTCCAGAAGAATAAAGTATTAATATTTTCCTTCATCTTCATGACTCACGGATGAGCCATGTATAATTATCGATGAGCTTCACTTAAGATAAAACTTATTAATTCGTCGTTAGGAGGTACGTAAATTATGTCATTATATCTCTACAATCCATTGATGTCCAATGAATATCCTTCAAACTTCGGTAATGTCATGGTATTTGGTCCAATATTATCCTTAACTTCCTTATACCAATCATCATATATTTGTAAAACTAGAATATTTTCTCGAAGATTTGTCTTAAGACGTATTATCAAGAATATGTGTGGTGTAATATTCTCCGACCACCCACAGGTCGGGGTGCACCACCTTCAAACCCACCCTTGGACTTATTTCTCTTACTGATACCTTTTTCAATTAATAAGGATGCATAAAAGAAAAGATCTAACGACATGCACAACAATAACCATCCAACATGCATATTCTAAATATTCAATTAAACAATAAATAAATACACAGCGGAATACATTTGTATACAGGTAAATATTACCATAAAAAATAGCACTTATATTTATAAAAGAAGACACCAACTGGCTGCAGACCAAGGATGTTCCACCCAACCGTAGACACTACTGCTCCAAATCATGGTTGGATTTACACCAGCAACCTCTACATCCAGTGATACCATGGCTTCTCTTCAGTAGTTAGTTTTCCTTTCCCAAGCCAAGATGTGGATGAGGATGGATCAATGAGTTATAGGTAAGGATGGAATGAATGAACAAGTGAGCAAGTGAATGAACGCATAAACGGATGAAGGAGTGAACGATCAAATGAGTGAATGATCTATCAGCCAACCTTCCCCAACAGACCAGGGGCGAGTTTAAGTATTTCGTGGGGAATTAATAACCTCCCAGCCTCCCCCAAGAATATCACATAACCGATCCACTCCCTTAGACAAAAGGGTAATTAAAATAGGAAATAAACATTTATCCCCTCAATCCCCCTCTCTTGTGGAATCATAGTCCCCTATAACTCTAGTCCTTATCCGTCTAGCAGCCAACGATGTATTTATTATTAATAATGTTCAAACATTACATTTCTTGGGAACATTGGCCTTTTTAATAATTGTTTGGGCACTTTGGCCTCTCAGCATTGTAACAATACATTATTTAAAATGGGGCTCAAAACCTGGGGTGTTACATCCTCTCCCCCTTATTTTGGCACTGTCCTCAGTGCATATACAAAATAGAGATCAAAATCTCAAAATTTTATTCAAAAAGTTGTGGGTACTCTGCCCGCATGGCATCTTCATTCTCCCAGGTAGCATCTTCAGGACCGTAGTAGGTCCACTAAACTTTTACCAACTCTATAACTCGATTCTGGATCATTTTGACCTTTTTGTCCAATACCTGCACTAGATGAACCTGAAAGTCTCCCTCTGTCTCTACTTGAATCATATGCCAATCAATAACATGGTTAGGATCATGTACCTATTTATTTAGCAAAGAGACATGAAATACATTATTCACATTCATGGAAGCAGGCAATGCAAGCATGTATGCAAATGGCACTATTTTGTCCAATATTTCAAATGGGCCACAAAATTTGGCTACCATCTTTGTACAACTACCCAATTTTAAAGATATTTTCTTGGGATTCACTTTCAAAAGCATGTGATCCCCTACGTTAAATTCTCTATTTTTCATGTTCTTATCTACATAAACTTTATGTCTATACTAAGTTGCCTTTAAATTGTACTTGATCTTAACCATCTGGTCTTCCATAGTCTTGAGCAAGTCTGGCCCAAGTACCACTCTATCTGTTGGGTTGTCCCAGCTCACTGGAGTATTGCATTTACTACCATACAAGGATTCATATGGGATCATTCTCAATGAAGCTTGATACCCATTATTATATGCAAACTCAACCAAGTGTAAGTAGTCTTCCCACTTAGATGGCTTATCCATCACATACATTCTCAGCATGTCTTCAATTATTCGATTGACCCTCTCTGTTTTTCCATATGATTGGGGATGGTATGTTGTGATAAAGTTTATATTTGTACCAAATCCTTTAAACAATCCCCTCCATAAATTGGAGGTAAACTTTGAATCTCTATTCGAGACAATTATCCTAGGTATCCCATGAAACCTAGCAATCTCTCTCATGTAAATTTCTGCAATATTAGTCGATGTATGTGTTGTCTTAGAGGAACCAAATGAGCAGCCTTTGTTAATTTTTCAACCACCACCATGATGGAATCATGTTTCTTTGTTGTCCTGGGTAATTTAGTTATGAAATCAATGATTATCACCTTCCATTTCTTCTCTGGGATTGGTAATGGATGCAGCGAACCCATTGGGTGCCTATGCTCAGCCTTCACCTTCTGACATTCCATACATCGAGTGATGTATTCAGCATTATCCTTTTTCATTCTTGGCCGGAAGAATTGCCTTCTTACTGTTGTAATCGTTTTCTGGTAACCGAGATGTCCAGCATAAGGAACATTGTGCATTTCCTTCAATACCAAATTCCTCAGTTCTCCGTAACTAGGAACATAGATTCTATTCTTATGCATGAGTAATCCATCTTCCTTTATCTCATACTCCTTTATTTTTTGTTGTACATCTCCTTGATGTAATATTTCCTTTACATGTAGGTAATGGTGATATGTAACAAGACCATTTAAAATTCTTCTCTTCAAGTCTAATTGATGTATACTAACAGCAGTATCATGCATGAGATGCACTCTTCTACTGAGTGCATCAACAACTTTATTCTCTTTTCTTTTGATATGCTTGATATCGAGGTCATATTCACTTAAAAATTTCAGCCATCTTGTTTGCATAGAATTAAAGGATGGTTGTTCAAAAGGATACTTCAGGCCAATGTGGTTTATCCTTAATTCAAATCTCTTCCCCAGAGATAATGCATCTACATCCTCAAGGCGTGGACAATGGCAGCAAGCTCCAAGTCATGTGTGGCATAGTTCCTCTCATGTTCCTTAAGATTTATGGACTCATAACCAATGACATGTCCATTTTTCATGAGGACTCCCCCAAGTCCTTCCTTACATGCATCTGTACATACCACAAAACTTTCATTTGGGTCAGCAATATTTAACACAAGTGCACTAATAAGTAATTCCTTCAACAGATTAAAACTCTCTTCACACTTAGGTGTCCATTCAAATTTAGTTCCCATATTTTGAAAAGAAGTGATGGGATGAGAAATATTAGAGAATCCTACTATGAACCTTTCTGTAGTAACCAGCCAATCCCATAAAATATCTAACTTCTGACACATTTTTGGGTGTTGTCCAACCTCTAATGGCTTCAATATTCTTTGGATCTACTACTATGCCCTGCTCTGAAATAATGTGTCCCAAGTAATGGATTTGATTTTGATAAAAATAACACTTACTCATCTTGGAATACAACTGATGTTCTCTCAGCACTTGCAACACCATTCTTAAGTGATGTTCATGCTCCTCTTCAAACTTAGAATAGATAATTATGTCATCCAAGAACACTATGACAAACTTATCCAGATAATTTCTGAATATGCCATTCATTAAGAACATAAAGATAGTTGGTGAATTGGTCAGTCCAAATGGCACCACTACAAATTCATAATGCCCATACCTGGTCCTAAAGGTTGTCTTATGAATTTCTTCTTCCTTGATTCTTACCTGATGGTATCCTGGCTTCAGGTCAATATTTGAAAATATCTTTTCTCCTCTAAGTTGATCAAAGAGGTTATAAATTCTGGGTAGAGGATACTTGTTCTTTATAGTATACTTATTCAGTTGTCAAAATTCAATACACAACCTCAAGGTTCCATCCTTATTTTTGACAAAAAGTATTGGTGCTCCCCAAGGTGAAACACTTGGACGTATGTACCCTTTCTTCAACAATTCCTCCAACTACATTTGTAATTCTTGTAACTCTGGTGTGCTCATTATATAAGGTGTTTTTGACACCGGGGCAGCTCCTGGAACTAAATCAATAGAGAAACCTATCTCCCTTCTTGGTGGAAACCCTGGTATTTCTTGGAATACATTCTCAAATTCCTGTAGTACCGAGAAATATTCAAGGCTTGGCCCCTTTGTATTTTATGGCTCCTCCACATGAGCTGCATACAATTGACATCCTTTTCTAAAACAGATCTTCAGCTTTAAGGATGAAATCTCCCTTATAGAGATGGGTCTTGGAACTCCTTTCACAATGCTCTGTTTTCCATCTCCATCAAGACATGTAAATGTCTTGCTAAGACAATCGAGGACAACATGATGCTTGTCCAACCAATGCATTCCAATTAGAATATCATAAGACCCCAATGGTATGATATTTATATCAGCATTTATATTCACACCATTAAGACTTGTGGAACATCCTCTGACCATATCATGGATTCTCCTTTTGGTTCCAGTGGCTAACTGAACCAAGCTTGATTTTCCAAGCTTAATTTTCTCCAAATTTAATCTATCCACTATTTTAGGATCAATGTAACAATGAATTGTTCCTAGATCAGTTAAAATAGAAACATGTTGATTTATGATATTACCTTCCACCTCGATCATATTGGACGGGTACTCTTTTTGTTGATCATATAAAGCTACATAGATTCTTCCCATATCTTCGACTGTTGTAGCCTCTTGGATGTGGTGCACAGTCTTGAATCTGTCCTTTCTGTGTGGGAAATCCTTGTACAAGTGATCTTCTTTGCATCCCCAACATTAGATAGGTGGTCTTCCCCTTTTTCCCAAGGAGTCTTATTTCTTGGATTCACCCTTAGCATATTGATATTGATGATTTCTATTAGGCTCATTCCTATTGAAGGGAGGTTTGAATCCTTTCCTCCTCTGATCAGACTTCTCCTTCCTCTTATCCTTCCAAGATTTATGCATGGATTCTCTTCCTTGTTCTTGCTCATACAGGTATTTAGCCTTCCTGATGGCCTCAGTCAAGGTCTTGGGCTCATCATACCTAATATTTTCTTTATAAAAGGATATAAGTCCACTCAAAAACCTATGTATCTTTACCTTTTCATCGATTATAAACCCAACATATTTTAACAATCCCAAGAACTTCTTCTCATATTCTTCCATAGTCATGTTTCCCATCCTAAGTTCAAAAAACTCCTACATTTTCTTGTCATAGAAATGTTCTGAGAGGTACTCCTTCTGGAAGTACTTCTTGAACTACTTCCAAGTGATCCTATTCTCATTAATATGTTTAACTTGCTTTATTTGATCCCACCACATTGCATATTTCCTGTGTAAATGGTAGGTGGAAATTATGGCTTCTAGATTTGATGAATAGTTATGCAATTGAAAATATCTTCTGAGTCCAAGAAACCATGCTTCAACATCATATTTTGTTTCTCTTTCACCATTAAAGGAGGGTGGCTTAAGCTTCCTCAACTCTCCTTGCAAATTTTCCACTTCCTATCTCCTTCTGTGGTGCCTAACAGGAGACACCTATGAACTTCTTATGGAATCTTTTGATGCATAAAACTTTCTTTTTGAGTAAGGAGGCGAGTGGTGTCTACGAGTTATGTTAGCACTTCTCGAATAACCATCTCTTCCACAATCCTCTCTCCTTTCACGAAACCTGCCTTCTTCCTCTTGTTTTGAGTTTGATCCCTTCTTCATTTACCTCTACAACTGAGTTAAGATCTACAACACTCGAGCATTTATATGACTTTTCTCTCTCATCAGTCTCTCATTTTCTTTTTTGTAGCTCTGCACTTCTATTTTCAGGCTTCTCACAATTTCTATTAATGTTTCATGCTCTCCTCTTTTCTTGCATCCATTGGAATTTGTCTCTGCATTACCATCTATGGTATTATGGCCTTTGGCCTCCTTGTCATGGATGGAGGCTCCCTCACCTTCTTCCATTTCTTCAATATGCATTCTGAGCTTATGTGTTTAAACTCCTTAATTCTGCAAAATGTGCAAGCAACCATTTCGTTAGAATTATGCATATGATAAACAAAATTTTCCAAACCATGTTACAGGTCCTTTTTCTTCTCAATTCATGAAGAACATATATGTGTCAATCTGCATCATACAACACATTCATGTTATCTTTTGGTCGATACAGAATTAAATTATGCACAGGTGCTTCTTTCAAACCACCTTCCTAGGTGATCCACGACTCTAAACCATGGCTAAATCCTTGCTTATCACTTTTCTGTCTTGGAAACAACAATTCGGCCATTATCCCTTCTTCCCTCGGTTCTCAATTTCATGTGACCATGGTCATGTCCCTACGCTTAGATGAAAAAGTGATTATCCAGAGATTTGGGACTTTGGAACATTCATCCAGGACCCGATCAACGGTCCTCGTCCTCATTCATGATCAATGATCGAGATCCACTTTGGGAATCTGCGCTTCAGGGCTCTCAACGTTGGACCTCCACTTTCCCCCAGAGTAATTTGAACCCAAAGTTCTTGATCAAGTGCCATGCATCCACCTCAAATCAACGGCTCCAATCCACTTTGGGACTTCGGCCTTCGGAAGTCTCAACTTCCCCGCTTGCTTCCTCTTGGAACACTTTTACCCAGAGTTCACGATCTATCGATGCATGTCCTCCCACATATCAACAGTTATTAATCGCTTCAGCTCTTCAGTCTTCGGGAATTTCAAACTCTCTTCCCATTCACTTTCTTCTGGAGTGATTTTACCCGAAGTCGACGTGTGTCTTTCATAGATCAACGACTATGAATTTATTCATCTCTTTGGGAGTTCTCGACCAAACGCCAACTGTCACATATGTTTCCTCTAGAGTACCCAGTCTCTAGAGTACACGATATGTCACCATGTGGAGAAATACTAGAAGCGGACACGTGGCCCAATCAGGTGGGTGACATGTGTCACGTTCTAACTTACATTTCAATCCTCCACGTGTTCTAAACTCACTAACATGTGGCACACATCCCATGTGTCCATGTCATCCTAGGTGACATCTACAAGCCATGTCACTTCAGAATTATGGGGTCCACATCACCTCCATATGACATCATCATGCCCCACCACTTCAGCTCTTCGGGCTTCGTGAGTTTCCACACTGGCACACTTCCAATTCTCTCGAACTCCAAATTCCTGAACTAGCCAATCTGTCGACATATGTCTCCCTTATCAGACAGTTTGTATTAACCTCAGACTTCGGGACTTCGGGTAATTCTTTCCCTAGTGCTTCACTCTACAAAACCTTCTAGAGTACTAAGTCTCTGAAGTGAGAGATTTGGCGTTGCGTGTCCTTGTTGATGGATGGTCTAGATGAACTCTAGGCTTCGGGCCTTCGGAAGTTCTGGATTTTCCCATCCATCTTTCTTCCAAAGTGGTTATTTTTCGGAGTGTAGAATCTCCTGCCACGTGTCCACTTCAATCAATGGTCTGGATCTACTTTGGCTCTTCAGAGTTTCGATGTTCAAGCACTAACATGTCACATCACTTAATGCCTTTCAATTTTTGGCGGCACGCATCGGTAGTTTGAAGTAACCTTCCTTTCTCCCCGCAATTCTTTCGATGTTGACCCATAACCCCTCGTTGAAACTGTGGTTTGGATTACAAGACTGCCTTGGGGAATTAAATCTCATGAAACTTCAGTCCCTGCAATGCCTCTTGGATGTCAATCTCTCTCCAATGAGATATGACGGTTGTGACTTAACCTTTTCTTCTCTTTCATCGTATGAACCTTGTTCACCTGCCCTCTAATCCAATGATCTCATATCTCTCTTGATTCCACAGTGGCAACTGCTCCCAAATTCGAAGGGGATGGTCACGATCTTTAGAACCCTTGCAAAAGATCTCTGACGTTCTAACTTCTGTGTAGGTTTTGAAACTCCATTCCTCCTGAGATTTTCAAATTCATGGTCATAAATTGATCTCAACCACGAGACTCTGACCAATAGACCCGACCCATATCATCCCAGTGTTTCAACCAAAAGCTTTGATACCAATTTGCAATGCTCCCCGACCACCCACAGGTCGGGGTGCACCACCTTCAATCCCACCCTTGGACTTCTTTCTCTTACTAATACATTTTTCAATTAATAAGGACACATAAAATAAAATATCTAACGACATGCACAACAATAACCATCAAGCATGCATATTCTAAAGATTCAATTAAATGATAAATAAATACACAACGGAATACATTCATATACAGGTAAATAGTACCATAACAAAGGGCACCTATCTTTATAAAAGAGGACACCAACTAGTTGTAGACCAAGGACGTTCCACCCAACCGTAGACGCTACTACTTGAAATCTCAATAGAAGTGTCACCCTCTAGCTAGGGATATGAAACCACAAGGATGGTTCCATAGTGCTACTTGGTTTCCCAAACCAGTCAACACTCAATCTCTCACAGGATGTCCAACACTCACAAAAATCCAAGTACCCATCTCTCTTCTACCCATCTTGCACCACCCAAGAGAATGGACCTCCACCCTTTTCTGCCACGCATTCCCTCAGGCAGTCCTTCTCCTTCCAGGGATCCAGTGCAACTGGTCTAGAATATCAATGTTGGAACTCTCGGGACTCACAGCTATGAATAAAGTTGGACACAGACCAATGCATCTCAGACATGCAGGCCTCAATTCATGGTTGGATTTACACCAACGACCTCTATAGGAAATGATACCATGGCTTCTCTTCAACAGTTTGTTTCCCTTTCCCAAGCCAAGACGTGGATGAGGATAGATCAATGAGTGATAGGTAAGGACATAATGAATGCACGAGTGAGCAAGTGAATGAACGCAGAAACGGATGAAGGAGTGAACGAGAAAATGAGCGAATGAACTATTAGCCAACCTTCTCCAACAGACCAGGAGCGGGTTTAAGTATTTCATGGGGAATCAAGAACCTCCTGGCCTCCCCCAAGAATCTCACGTAACTGATCCACTCCCTTAGACAAAAGGGTAATTAAAATAGGAAATAAACATGTATCCCCTCAATCCCCCTCTCTTGTGGAATCATAGCCCCCTATAACTCTAATCCTTGTTTGTCTAGCAACCAAAGATGTATTTATTATTAATAATGATCAAACATTACATTTCTTGGAACATTTCCTTTTTAATAATTGTTTGGTCACTCTGGCCTCTCATCATTGTAACAATACATTATTTAAAATGGGGCTCAAAACCTACGGTGTTACATGTGGTCTCTGACTCAATGTATCTACTACATTGTTCATTGTTTCTTTAATGTAAGTAATCTCAAAGTCATATTCACTAAGCAATTATGACAAACACCTATGTCGCGCGTTCAAGTCACTCTGAGTAAATATATATTGCAATCCACAGTGCTTTGTCTTTAATTCAAATTTTCATCCAATCAAATAATGTGTCCATACTCTCAAGGAATATACAATTGTTAATAACTCCAAGTCATGTGTTGCATATTTTTCCCCATGCCTTCTCAATTTCCTTGAGATGTAAGTGATCACTCGACCATCTTGCATCAAAACTCTGCCTAAACCTTCCTTGGATGCATTTGCGCATACCAAGAATTCTTCTTCCATGTCAGGGACCTTTAATATCGACGTTGTCATTAAAAACTCCTTAATATTTTGAAATGCTTCTGCACATTTCTCTGTCCATACGAATTTCTTGTTTTTCTTCTGCAATTCTGTGATTGGAATTTCTATCTTCAAAAAACCTTCTAAGAACCTTTGGTAATATCCTGCTAAACCCATAAATCTATGTACCTATTGTATGTTCATCGGTGTTGGCCATTCCATAATATCCTCTTCTTTTGTTGGATCCACAGCGATACCTTCTCCAGATATGATGTTTCCCAAGTAATGAATCCTTGATTGGTAAAAACAACACTTAAATAGCTTCATGTATAACTTGTTTTCTCTTAGACATTGTAAAACCAATCTCAAGTGTTCATCATGCTCTTCTTTCATCTAGGAATAAATCAGTATGTCATCAATAAATACTTGAACAAACTTTTCCAAGTATTCACAGAATACCTCATTCATCAAACTCATAAATACACTCAGGACATTCATCAATCCAAATGGTAAAATGACAAACTGATAGTGTTTGAATCTCATATTAAATGCGGCCATAGGGGTATCTTCCTCCTTAATCTGCAACTGATGATATCCTGAATCCAAGTCAATCTTCGAAAACAATGTTGCTCCCTTCATCTGATCAAACAAATCATCAATCCTTGGTAAAGGATATTGGTTCTTAATCGTCTCTTTGTTCAATTGACAGTAATCAATACAAATCCTCCATGACCCATCCTTATTTATAATGAAAAATCATTGGCGCACCCCACGGAAATACGCTCAGACGTATAAGTCCTAAATCCAACAACTCCTTCAATTGCATTTTCAACTCCTGCAATTATGGTGTCAAAATTCAGTATGGAGTTCTCGCAATCGGTTTTGTTCCAGGTTTCAAGTCTATGGTAAACTCAAGTTCTCTTTCTGGTGGAAAACCTCTTAGTTCCTCTATAAATACATCTGCAAAATATGATACTACCGGAAGGTTTTCTAATCCTTTTGTCTCTCCCTTTTCATTAAGTGATAGGATGGCAATGAACTTTCATTCCTTATGCATTCTTTTATGTAATTGTAGGGAAGAAATAAATCTCATTGAAACCCCCTAGTTTCTTCCTACAATCACCCTAATTTTCCCCAAATCATCTGTCAAACATAACCATTTCTTCTTGCAGTTAAGTATCGCATCATGTGATTCCAACCATTCCATGCCAATCACTATATGAGAAGATCCTAATATCGTGACATAAATATTTACCTTCATTACAAAATCACCCAAGTTGATGTTGTAGTCCATAACCTTTCCTCCAACTTTATGTTTGGATCCCGATGTCATTTCTATGTATCTTAACTCATCCTGCTCGACTTATTTTACCTTAATTCCCTTTAGCGTTGCACTTGAAAAAAATATTTCTATATCTCCTGGATCTATCAAAATACTGAAATTTTGATCGGCGATCATACCTGACGTCTCGAGCACAATGGAATGGTGCTTGGCCTGGTCGTTGTTCATTGTTGCATGTATCCGATGGGCCTTGCCCAAATATCCAACTGTAGTGGGTCATGACGATCTGGTTGCTCTGGCCTTCTCAATCGGAAAATCTTTCTAGTAATGTGGCTCTCCACATGTCCAGCATCTAGTCTTTGGTCCATTTCTCCTTGTCCCTGAAGTGGATGTTGTTGGCCTAACAATTTGTGATCTTGGTTTATTTTGTTTAGCAAGCCTAAAATGTTATTGAATATGATGCTATTGTTGTTGTGGTTCTCTGTAAGGAGTACTCTATTGAGGATTCTGTCATATCATGTACTCTAAGAAGTCTATCTGGATGGTTTTTGATGTTGTTGCGCTCCCAGTGTCACATGTCTAGTTGGTCTAGAAGGAGTCATGTTCTAACTCCCACTTTTCAAATATTTCTTAGCTATGAGGGCCTTCTGAACTGTATCGTGCAATGTCTAGAGCATCAAGATCCTCACTTTTTCACGAATGTTGAAGTTAAAGCCCAAAAAAAAAATTGTTGACCTTTAACTTCTCTATGTTTAGATGTGGAGCATATCTGAATAGCTCCATGAACTTGGCATCATATTCTGGTACCATACGACTACCCTGTCTTAAGGTGTTGAACTCATTAAGTTGTCACTCACTAAACTCATCGAACAAGTACCTTTCCCGGAATTGTTCCTCGAACAATTCCCATGACACGTCTTCCACGACCATGTTTATTTGAGGTAGGAGTGTCTTCCACCAAAGTAGATTACTCCCTTTCAGCTAAACGACCGTCATGCAGAATTTTATGTTGGATGTGTAATCATGAAGTACGAATCACATCGCCATGTTCTCCAACCATGCCTCGGTGGCTAATCCATCAATGGAACCCCATAACTCGGTAAATTTCACCTTCTCGAGTTTTATGTGTATGCTACTACTATTTGTTGGAGTGCGTTGTGAACCCTCATTGGTCACAGACGTTCTTCCCTCATCCCAATAAATACGGTTGATCAATTCCTCTGACATCCTCTGGAAGGATCTCATCATACCTACCACATCTCCCACAACAACCTTCTCTTGCTTAGTGATTTTCTCATCTCCCTGAGGGTTTGATCCCTCTAGCATGGATACACCCGGAGAAGGCATACCTCTTCCTCCTATGAATTTACCATAATCTACACAAATATCTATTTATTACCTATGAATTTAGGATCTAAAACACACGAATTAAAATCGGTGGACTTAGCTCTTCTAATTCAGATAGTGTATAACCCATGAATAATATTATAAAAGAAGGTTTTTCGTCCAAGCAAGATATGCATAACATTTACATAGAAAGGTTTATTATCTACTAAAATTATCAAGGCATTGTTGGTTAACCAATCATAAGTTTGGATTTCACGATCATTCGGTGACACAATTCCTCAAACAACTTTATCGAACCCAGCTCGCTTCCAAGTTAGGTATAGAACCTGAAACTTCATCTAGGTGTCAACTCCAAGAATAAAAATCCACGATCAACTGTCGAGGAAGCACCACTTCCTAAGCATGTCGAATTTAAAAGAGGTTAAGTCTAAGAAACGGTGTTAGTTTAATATCCACACGTCGCACCTAGGGACGTTTATGTAGACGTGGAACGATGTGATTATCCCTTCTTGAATTTAACAGTGAATGCACCAAGAAGGATATCACGAAGGTTCTATGATTTTTCACACAATCACTGAAAAGGTTATTTTTATCTTGCTAACACCTGTAAAATTGGAGTAAAGTAGATCTAATCAAAAACTATGGAATGCTACCAAGACATACTTCCCTAACAAAGGTAATTAAGAAAAAATTAAAGGGATTTAGATTGTGCTCAACTAAGATAATGAAGAAGAATATTAATTCGAAAAGAATAAAGACTCTCAGGGCAATGTTCTTTCAAAATAGAATAGAGATTCAATTCTTTTAATTTATTTTATATTTTATTTAGTCTCTCATTTAAACTTGTACTTAGAATTAGTCTTAAACTTAGGCTTAGACTCTTGTAAGGACTCTATTTTATAATTTAGTGATTAATTAATACTATGTTCTAACAAGGTCTAAATATTTCATTAAGTTCTCTAGGCCATCTAGATTTATTGACTCACATTTTAATTACATGATGCGCCCTTCAAGACGCACCTTCGTGCTCCAAGGGTGCCACTCACCTAATTATTTTTGGAAGTTTTTTTTACCCTTGGAATCAACACTCCATTCATTCGACCTTGTGAGAGACTAAGGGCTTCTAAGGAATGAGGATTCTGCCTTATTGTGTGCCCCTTAGATTTCCTCGTCAGGGACTCTCTCAATCTACTCTCACGACATCGTGCACCTCTCGAACTAGGTAATCATTAACCTACAATTCATGTCATGGTGGGAGTGCTAGTAGGATGTGACAGGAATGTTGCCACACCTCTCCCTCAAATGTTTGGTTTCTGTGCATGACCCATTTACTCCTTATGTGAGTCAGATTAGAAAGCATCGTCAAGCCTGCATCCACTGAAAAAAATAGTCTCAATAATCCATATACATAAATCATAATGTAATCAATCATATATCACATGTGCACAAAATGAAATACTCAGTCAAAATACAATCCTCTCCCTGACTCAATCTAGAGCCCAAGAAATTCCATTGATCCCATCAGCATCCATAACCTATCATGTGTCCTACACACTTAGGAGAACTCGTCAATAATATATGTCAATACACATACATCTGAAAGTAACAATAAATCACAATACATCATCATCATCATAAATAACTCATAATCGAAATGAAATCATAATGTACCATAACTGGATCACTTGCACGCTAGTGTCCTCAAAGAATAAGTCAATATAAGTGTGCTCAGTAAAACGGGATGTTACACAGATAAACATTAAAGATCACAAGAAGCATCACATATAAGAAATGTTTGAGTCAAAACGGTACTGATGTTCCTTTAATTCATCATAATAGTATGATCTTTACATGATAGACATCACAGTTACAGTCTCCCTTACAAAACTAGGAAAAGTGAAATATACATCCCACACCTTTATTCTCTCCAGAGATTCCTCCTAATGTCTCTTTGATAAGCATATCCTTTCCTATCACTCTACTTACAACCTTATATATTTATATGATCCCCATGCAGACAAACTCAATCCATAGGGCGATTACATAAGTCGATCATATCTAAATTTACATGTATTTATAGGTCCTCGAGTCAATTGTTATAGCTCGTGGTTTTATAAACATGCCTCTAGGATATGTGTTTGACGATGGGGTACCATGTGTACCTAGCAATTTGGACGATGTATTTATTGTTAACCATCAAATAGGATTTATATCTCCATATATGATTGAACTCAGTGGGAATTTCAACGAACGTCGTGGCACCAAGAAAAAAATAACGAAAAATTTGATAATAAGTTAGTAATTTCCAACGGTATTGACAATTTTATCTATACTGTCCAAACTCCCCATCGAACTTAAACACCATATATAGTAGTGTAACAAAGTCATGGTGGAAAATTGTTTGCCAAATTTTGGCCAGCCAAAAGAGTTGTGGCCAATGAATGAAGTGTTGTCATATTTCAAGAAGATCATTGATAAACATGAAACATACGTCAAATAAATAACTTCAATAAGTCGGGGCCACATGTAGAAATATCACATCGGAGAAATTAAGATGGTTGCCAAGTTGGAATCTCTTCTTCTAGAAATAGAAAGGTATAATCAATGACTTAAAATTGAGAGAGAGAACTTGAGCTTCCCCATGGATCATCATGATTTCCCATACCTTCGATTGTGTGAATAAATTTTCAAATAGTAGGTCCAATATGATAACAAGCATGCATCCATCTAGTCTCCTAGTCCGTCAACGTTATGACGGCATACAAAATCTTGTTTTTCTAAATTTTGGCTTTATTTTATTTTAAGTTGTAATTTTAAGTTATAAATAAGGGAGTCAACCTGAAAAAAGGGTCTTTTGGCTCTAAGGTGAATTTTTGCAAGAAATGTATCAAAGAACTCTTTCAAAGATAATTTCTAGAAACTTTGATTGAATTCAAGATGTTTTTGGGTTTGCTAAGGAATCTATGTACCTTTGTTCTTTTTCATGGATTATTCTATTATTGCTTAAATATATCAATCATCCAGTAAGGATTTCAATCGATATTAAGTTATCTTACGTAGTTGAGTGGATTGTTCTTATTCTCGGTGAATGCTTTCTTAGTTATTATTTTAATGAAATATTTGTTGAATTAATTTTGGGTATTTGTTTTTCATCTCTTTCAACTTTATGTTATCTTTAATTCTCGAATGTCATTATGTAGTAATTATTTCTTAAAGGAATTACTTCCAAGAGGATCAAAAGTTTTGTTTCATATCCATTGACTGTTCTTATAGGTTATCCTGCAGGAAAAATTTATTTATACCCATTAGATTAGTTTACTTTCTACTATTATTTTATAAATTTGGAAAACATTTAAAAAAAAACTATTAAATCCCATGAAATAATTATCAGACCAATATCTCGAAGGATTATTCTATACCAAACCGGGAGGAGTCTAATTAGGTTGTGTTCTTGGGTTTAATCCCTACTGTTAAGCATTGGGAATCCATCCCCCTCAACAAAATTAGTGCTAGAAGGAGGGTTTGTGTATGGAAAGCAATACAAATATCCCATACTTAGAAATTCCTAATCCTAGAGGTCAAACTTCTCAAAACATAACACCTCAAGGTGTGGATAATACTGGAAACGATATTGAGTCAATTTTTTTCACAATATCAAACAAGGAAGTTAATGTTTTTAAATGTATCACACGAGCTTATGGCGGGAATATTGTTACATTGGTTGTAACCCCCTTAATCCCTCATCGACAAAAAACTGTTGGAATCGTAGTATCAAATCTCGAACATACATTGGTTCATACAGTAGAAGATTTAGTGGAATTTTCCTTTCAATAAATTCAACAACGTTTTGGTTTAATTCCTACTACACCTGCTAGTCTTTCTATAACTCCACCATAAAATATACATTCTTATTATCAAGAAAAATATGAATCAGAATTAGAAGGCTCAAAACCATATCTTGATGATGTCACCAATAATTGTAATTCTAATCAACCTCAATTGGCCAAGGATGATTTGGATTTACCTAAACAACTTCATAATCTTCCTAAACACCATGAATAGTTTCTCCCTAAGTATGACACTAAAACATATGTCTTACCTAAAGATCATAGCAAGAAGTTTATTCTTTTCACTATATTAATGAATGTGCAATTCGAAGATGTAGTTTAACATATTCTCCCTTATACCATTGAGAATTTATCCTCTACATGGTATTTTAATTTACCTATTAGATACATCACCAATTAGACTAAATTTCAAAAGGATTTTATAGATAAGTTCGGGGAAGAAAACACTATAGGTGCATTAATGAAAAAATTATTTTATTTGGTCATGGGTCCTAAAGAAAAGGTCAAAAATTTTAACAAATGATTCACTACAATGTTAAACAAATTCCAAGAAGGAACTGCCCCTACACTAGAATTACAAATTGAAATCTATGTTAATGCTTTACTAGACTCAATTTCAATGTTCTTCAAGTGAGTATGTATATATACCTTGTCTCTAAACTTCAAAGAGGATTAGAAAATTGAATTTGAGATGAAGGGTTGTAAAGAAGGCCAAAACACTCTAAGAAAGAAATATATAACACCACCTAAGAAAAGGATAATCTTGAAAAGAATTCAAACAAACCCATCATTCAAGGTAAAGAAAAGGATTCTATAGACATGGAGAGTTTACATAGAATGATTAAAAAGTTATCTAATAAGATAATTGATATGAAGAAAAATATTGGAGAGGGAAACTTGACTTTATATGCCATTCTTTAAAATATAATTTCCTCCTAAATCTATCAGACCATCCCCAACAAATATAAACATTAACTTGGTAGTTATAGCCATGGATAATTATTGTAATTATTATCAGGAAAATCCCTCTGAGAAAACATGCCCACAATGGATCAATGTTATGAATTTGGTTGCTAATAGATCTATTGATGGTTATGCTCAAGTGAAAAAATCAAATGAACAAGAAGAAGGAAATCTGGAGGAAGAATCATATGAATATCCTAGTGAGAGAGAAATGTCTCTATGGGACATGTTTTCAGGTGTCAATCTAACCGAATATGATGAAAAATTAGAAGAATCCTTGGTAGTTCAAACCAAAAATAAAGGACATATACTCCAACCACACAATAATGTTCCTCAGACATCTATTTGAAAGAAGCCCTAGACTCATGATCCTATCAATAGATCCACTTCCATTTTTACTAGATTACTAAAAGATTTAGCTCTTGAATCAGAACCTATGGAGTATAATGTTGTGTGATGCAGTCCCCCTATCCCTCCTGAGGGTTTCTCGACCTCCCGGTCAGGATCTTCCATCTCCAGAGATGAAATGGCTCTTCTGGTTCCAAACTGGAACCCTTCAAACGAACACAAAGGTCCCCCACAAATGCTCAATTGAATTTTCCAAGAGTCAAGCGTGAGCTCCCACAGCACACGACCAAGAGTCGTGACCTCCGGCTAGGCTCAGATCTCTCTCGGATCGACGGCTACGCTTATTTCAGTGTTTCGCATTTCGTGAAATCATGGTACAAGGGATATTCCTGCTCCTTGGAATCCCCGGTTTCCAAAATGCCGAAATCCCGATGACCCGAGATCTATGGCTCAGATCTCTCTCAGATCGACATCTACGCTTATTTCGACGGTTCATGTTTCATGAAATCAGGGTACAAGGGATATCCCTGCTCCTTGGAATCCCCGGTTGTCGAAATGTCAAAATCTCGATGACCTAAGATCTACGGCTCAGATCTCTCTCAGATCGACAGCTACGCTTATTTCGGCGTTTTGTGTTTCATGACTTCACTTCTTGCGGAGCTATCCACTCCTCTTCCCGGTCGCCAGAATCACGAAATATCCCCCACTACAAATCAACGGCTCTAGGCCTTCAAATATCTAATGGCTCCAATCTTTTCGGGGTTCCGTCAGTCGAGAGTCCCACATTTTTGACCCTTATACTCCCGATTGTCGAAATGCCGAAATATCTTTGCGTTCAATCAACGGCTCAAAATAATCCCTGAGATGTATGATCCATGTCTGACCTCCCTATTTCGCTATTTCAGGATTCGGGGTTTTGGGAGACAAGGACCTCTGTCCTTCCAACTTGTGATACCCAAAATCGCAATATGGACCAACGGTCCAGATCTATCTGAGATCGATGGCCATTATTCCTCCTGAGCTTTGGACGTCAAGAATCCCTCGCCGCTAATCTCCTCACACCTCCACCTTATCCAATGGCTTGCGGGGTTTCATCATTTCTCCTCAAGGACTCCCCACTGTCCATTCAGATCTTCGAGATCTCCCCTCCTGGATCTACACAGTGTTAAAGCCTATGCTCCTACCTCAAATTGGATGATCCGTAGGATTCTCCACCGCGATCCAATGCTCGACGGCGTTCTTCCTCCTGAGCTTTTACTCGCTCCAGACTTAGAAGATTTTCTAAGTCTTCGAAGACTCGGTCTTCGCTTCTTCTAGGGAATGAGTTTCTGGATCTCGATAACACTTTCTGAAGTGTTGTTCATTCTAAACTTTGTCTGGTTCAGACTTTGATTTCCCATGCACTCCTTGCGTCTGAGGGAATTTGATAACTCAGACCCACGGTATTTCTCGCAGAGAAATTCCTCCTGATTTCCTTACGTTCCTCTCTGGCTCGATGCACACCTTGCAGAGTTCCCAATGAAGAGAAACAATTGAAACTGGAAAACCTCACAGTTCCATCCACTTGTTCATGTAAACATAAATGACAGAAAAACACACATAGTCCACACACCATACATTTGGATCAATTTTACTTATGTTATATTCACAAGTTCCCAATGGCTACATAATACATTCAAAATTACAGTAACTCAAAAATTGAGATCTCTTGCTTAACCCGCAGTTCTCTCTTACAACTAATTTCTCTCTGTATTGCATCTAACCCCAACTGGGTGTACAAACTTCTACTTAACTCAAAAATATTTCTAGGGTTTCCCCTAGCTACTTGCCTACTCTAAAATTCATCCTATGTTATCTTAGTTTAGTCGCACTCCAGAGCCGTAGTGGAAACTCCTGCTCTGCTTGTGATTTTCAAAACGTGCCTCAAAGGGTAAAATTCAACACTGGTTCAAGCGTGCCTCCAAAGGTAAATTATGGCACTGAGTGAAGGCGGATTTCAAAATCGGTTGTAAATTCCCACGTTGAAGTTCTGGAAGAACTCTCACGTGTTGAGTGGTCCTGCCTCTACACGCTTTCCAACGATGCTCCTGCATCATACTCCCCTTGACAAAAATTCATGGACTCCTGTCCATGAGCTCCTCTACTGAATTTCCCTGCTTTTGGATAACAACTTCGTTTTCCCAACTGGAATCTTCTATTGGGCATCCCTTCCATTTGACCAGATACTCAAAATAAGTCTTCCTCCTGGTCTTCTTGCCCTCTGATCCATAATCTTCTCCATCTATAGCTTCTTTTCCACAGGCATCTGCTTCTCCCACTGAATCTTTCCTTGATATTCTAATCCTTTTGTGTCATCTTTCCTGTAAGGATATAGGTCTGAGACATTGAATATGGGTGAAATCCCCACACCATCTAGCAGCTCGATCTTATAGGTGTTTGCATCAAACTTCCTCAAGATCTTACAGGGTCCTATCTTCTTCATCTTCAATTTGTTATATGTTCCCCTAGGGAACCTTTCCTTCCTGAGATGTGCTAAAACCTTATCTCCTAATTCAAATTGAAGTTCCTTGCGATGTTGATCATCTCTATGCTTGTATTTCTGATTAGAACTCTCCAACTGTCCTTCGATCTAGCTATGGAGTCCTTCCATCTCCGCAGAAAAATCCTCTGCTCCAGCGCTCCTGATCTCACCCTGTTCCAAGTCTCTCAACTTAGACACTCCTCTGGGTTGCATTCCATAGAGTATTTGGAATGGACTCCTTCCATTTCTCTTGTTTGGTGAGTCATTGTATGCAAATTCTGCTTTTGGAAGAATCTGATCCCACTGGTTATGATGTTCAGTAACTAGACTCCTTAATAAATTCCCAAACTTCTATTTACCACTTCAGTCTGCCCATCTGTTTGAAGGTGATAACCTGAGTTGAAGGACAGATTCATCCCCATCCTCTTCCACAGTGTCCTCCAAAAGTGACCAACAAATTTTGTGTCTCTGTCTGAGACAATGCTCTTGGGTAGGTCGTGAAGTCTCACAACTTCTTTGAAAAACATATTTTCAACATGCGTTGCGTCACTGGTCTTCTAGCATGGGATGAAATGTGCCATCTTTGAAAATCTATCCACCACCACGAATATGGAATCAAATCCTCTTTGTGTTCTTGGCAATCCCAACACAAAATCCATGCTTATTGCATCCCAAGGCCTCTCTAGTATTGGCAATGGTTGATACAACCCAGTGTTCTTTCTTTTCCCCTTAGCATGCTGGCAGATCCTACATCTGTTCACAAAATTTATCACTTATGTTCTCATACCTGGCCAATAGTATGAGTTTCTCAAATGTGCAAACGTTTTATCATGGCCGAAATGTCCAGCCAATCCTTCGTTGTGTTTTTCCCTTAGAAGATTATCCCTTATTGAGCATTTTGGTATGCGCAACTGATGTCCTCTGAACAGCAGTCCTTCCTGAATCATGTATTCTGTCCACTGACTTCTATCTCTCAACACAGGATTAGCACATGCCTCATATGCCTCCTTGAAATCTACATCATCATGATACATGTCCTTGAGGTGTTCAAACCCCAAGGTGTTCACCTGGAATTCCTGCATGATCAAACATCTCCTGCTTAACGCATTAGCAACCTTGTTAGCATTCCGAGCAATATGCTTTATGACAAAAGTAAAATTTTGCATAAATTCAACCCATTTTGCATGCCTCTGGTTCATTTTTTCCTATCTGATTATGAATTGCAAAGTTTGGTTATCGCTATACAAGACAAATTCTTGCGGGACAAGATAATGCCTCCATTTCTTCAAAGCTTGAATTATGGCATAAAACTCCTTGTCAAAGGTGGAGTATTTCTTCTTAGTCTCATTCATCTTCTCGCTGAAATAGGCAACAGGTTTGTTATCCTGACTCAAAACTACTCCTATCGCAATTCTGCTTGCATCATATCTCACCTAAAATGTCTTTTCAAAATTCGGCAAGACCAGAATTGGTCATTCCGTCATCTTCTCCTTTAATATATTGAAGCTATTTTCGGCCTCCTCTGTCCATTTAAAATAATTGTGTCACTTCTTTACTGTATCCATCATGGGTGCACAAATCCCACTGAAGTCTCTAATGAACTTCCTATAGAAGCTCGCTAATCCATGGAATCTCCTTACCTCGAACATGCTTCTTGGTGATGGCCATTCTCTGATCGCTTTCACCTTCTCTAGATCCATCTTCAATTCATTCGAAGAGATCACGAAACCCAAATAAATGAGTTATGTCTTTATAACAGAGGACTTCTTCAAATTGATCAGCAACTTCTCCTATTGTAGCCTCCTCATTACTAGTGTTAGGTGCCTCAAATGCTCCTCTTTAGTCTTGCTAAAGATCAGTATATCATCCAGATATACAACCACAAACTTGCCAATGAAATCTTTCAGAATTTCATTCATCAACCTCATAAAAGTACTCGGGGCATTTGTTAAGCCAAATGGCATAACCAACCACTACTATAGACCTCCGTTTGTCTTAAAGATTGTTTTCCATTCATCACCTTCTCTCATTCTAAACTGGTGATATCCACTTTTCAGATCTATCTTAGAAAAGAAATTTTCTCCACTTAAGCAATCCATTAAATCATCCATTCTTGGTAAGGGAAATCTATACCTGATGGTGATCTTGTTGATGGCTCTCGAGTCTATGCACATTCTCCATCCTCCATATTTCTTTGGGCTCAACACAGTCGATACTACGCATGGACTCAATCTCTCTCTCACCAAACCTTTGTCTAGGAACTCTTGGACTTGGTCCTTCACTTCTTCATTTTCTCAAGGTGTCAATCTGTACGCTACTTTGTTTGGCAAAATTTCTCCTGGTATCAAGTCGATATGATGACTGATACTCCTGATGGGCAGCAATGAGTTTGGCAGCTCATCCACCACTATATCAATAAAATTATCCAGCATCTCCTATACTTCTTTAGGCAAATCATCCATTGATGTACTCGCAAGGATGGCTTTGGGATTCCTCACCATAGTGAACTGCATCTCCTATTTTTCCTTGACTTCTTTCAGGAGTTCCTTCCCACTCATGAGAAGTATGCTTGTGTTGGCTTCCTCTTTCGCTCTCTTCTCCTCCATTAGCAGCAACATATGAATCTTGTTATAACCCTATAATTTATAGGATCAACTGGTGACTGAAATGTTATCACTTTAGTGTTTTGTTTGTCAAATGATTTTCCATTCTGTAAATAAATTGAGAAAAAGAAAAAGAAAAAGAAAGAAAAAGAAAAAGAAAGAAGAGAAAGAAAAAAGAAAAAGAAGAAGAAAGAAAAAGGAAAAAAGAGGGCATAAAAGAAATTTAAATAGAGCCCCATGCAATAACAATGACTTGGTCCATACAGTTTAAGCATGGCCAAGTCCCTTTAAATTGATGTTGATAGGAGTAGTGAATAAGCTTGGCTAAACTGTTTAATCTTAGCCAAGCAAAATAGGTTAGCTAGTGAATAAATTTGACCACACTGCCTAATCTTGGTCAAATAACCCCAGGATAGAGTAATTTCTTAGTCCAATAGTTTAATCTGGACTATATGTCATAGGTAATTAGGTTAGAGCATAGGGTAGTTTTCTTTATCGCAATAAAACAGGCATGATGATCAACATTGAACCCTATCTTTGATATTTGAAAGTTGAATGTTTAACCCCATGGTGATATAAACAGGGAAAGCTTGGACAAACCCACTTAAAGAGCTTATCCTAAGTTTCCAAAGAAAAAAGGAGTTTGCGCTCACAGATTAAAGACTGCGCACAGATGAACGGTTGAGGTGATGGCACTGAGATCTATGGTTGATAAGTTTTTTTGGACCCCCCCGACCGTTCTACCTTTAACGGTAAGGGGGGGTCCGAAATCATGTATAACAAAGGTGCACATCTGAATGGTTGAGGCGATGGCACCTAGATCCACGGTTGAGATTGAATTTCGGACCCCCCCCCCCC